>JAULAV010005691.1:0-13916 GCA_030789695.1 Scilla litardierei
CCTCCAGCTTTACGGCAGTAGTCCTCTCTATTGACAGGGAATCCTGAGTAACAGGCGGGAACTGATATAATGGAGCCGGTGCAAAGGCAGGAGCGATGTGTACTCAAACGGAACGTGAATGACCATGAGGTGCATGTATATCGTTCCAGCGTAGAGCCACCGTTTGGCACCCGATCTATTACCTTGGCCTCCACCTTTACGGTAGTAGACCTCTCTATTGACAGGGAATCCTGAGTAACAGGCGAGAACTGATATAATGGAGCCGGTGCAAAGGCAGGAGCGATGTGCATTCGAACGGAGCGTGAATGCCCATGAGGTGCACGTATATCGGTCGAGCCTAGAGCCGCTGTTTGGCACCCGATCTATTACCTCGGCCTCCACCTTTACGGCAGTAGTCCTCTCTATTGACAGGGATTCCTGAGTAACAGGCGGGAACTGATATAATGGAGCCGGTGCATAGGCAGGAGCGATGTGTACTCAAACGGAACGTGAATGACCATGAGGTGCACGTATATTGGTCGAGCCTAGAGCCGCCGTTTGGCACCCGATCTATTACCTCGGCCTCCACCTTTACGGCAGTAGACCTCTATATTGACAGGGAATCCTGAGTAACAGGCGGGAACTGATATAATGGAGCCGGTGCAAAGGCAGGAGCGATGTGCATTCAACCGGAACATGAATGCCCATGAGGTGCACGTATATCGGTCGAGCCTAGAGCCGCCGTTTGGCACCCGATCTATTACCTCGGCCTCCACCTTTATGGCAGTAGTCCTCTCTATTGACAGGGAATCCTGAGTAACAGGCGGGAACTGATATAATGGAGCCGGTGCAAAGGCAGGAGCGATGTGCATTCGAACGGAACGTGAATGCCCATGAGGTGCACGTATATCGGTCGAGCCTAGAGCCGCCGATTGGCACCCGATCTATTACCTCGGCCTCCACCTTTACGGCAGTAGTCCTCTCTATTGACAGGGATTCATGAGTAACAGGCGGGAACTGATATAATGGAGCCGGTGCAAAGGCAGGAGCGATGTGCATTCAAATGGAACGTGAATGCCCATGAGGTGCACGTATATCGTTCCAGCGTAGAGCCTCCGATTGGCACCCGATCTATTACCTCGTTCTCCACCTTTACGGCAGTAGTCCTCTCTATTGACAGGGAATCCTGAGTAACAGGCGGGAACTGATATAATGGAGACGGTGCAAAGGCAGGAGAGATGTGCATTCAAACGGAGCGTGAATGCCCATGAGGTGCACATATATCGGTCGAGCCTAGAGCCACCGTTTGGCACCCGATCTATTACCTCGGCCTCCACCTTTACGGCAGTAGTCCTCTCTATTGACCGGGAATCCTGAGTAACAGGCGGGAACTGATATAATGGAGCCGGTGCAAAGGCAGGAGCGATGTGTACTCAAACGGAACGTGAATGACCATGAGGTGCACGTATATCGTTCCAGCGTAGAGCCGCCGTTTGGCACCCGATCTATTACCTCGGCCTCCACCTTTACGGCAGTAGTCCTCTCTATTGACAGGGATTCCTGAGTAACAGGCGGGAACTGATATACTGGAGCCGGTGCAAAGGCAGGAGCGATGTGTACTCAAACGGAACGTGATCGTCAAGGTAATAGGTGCAGTCAAGAGAAAGGGCTTTCTCCTCTCTTCCAAGAGAGTCTTCAACACACAACACACTTCTCCTTCAAGTTCTACTTCAAGGCATATGGTATTGTAAGTGTTGCTTTCATAATTTCATAACTTTCGTTATTTTGTTTTTGTGCTAGGTTTGCGAGAGCGGTTTGCTTACTCACAAGTTGTAGGAGTGAAGGACATCGATTGTATTCGATTTCACTTGTAGGGTTGCTACAAGTGGGTTTAAAGGCAACCTCAAGTTAGTGTTCTAACTTGAGTATACGGAGGTATCCGGGTGGAAGGGACGTAGGATAACCGGGAACAAGGCGGGAAGTTACTTGGGTAATCCGAACACTTGAAACATAATTGCGTGTGCATTTGTTTATTATTTGGGTTTAATTTTAATTCCGCACTATATTTTTTGATCATATATCATATATATGTGTGAATTTTGTGATATGGTCTCCATGTATGCTATATCTATATGTGTTGTGATTTGAGACGTTAAGTTTCCTTCGTGTATCTCAATGTTGATATTGGACTTTCGTTCCTCTTATCATCTAAGTTTATAATGTGGTTTTATGATTTTTTGGATTTTATATATATTTAGATTCTTATTTGGCACGATTGTTGTTATTTTACTGCCGCCTTTTGGATAATGCCATAGGGGGGATCGAAATAAACAAACAGAATCGTAATGAATGTTCTATGTATGGTCTAATAAACAGACATACAAAAACTGGATGTAGGTTTCTACACTGTTTTTTTATACACCGGAAGTTGCTACATTGACTCTCCAAATTTGGATGGCCCTGTAGCAAACCGGCAACATGATTCCAGTTTTGCAGGGCGGTTGATGGAGGGAAAACGCCATATTTGGCGTGTTGTTGCAGTGTGGTTTGGAGATGATATAACCGGCCAACTTCCGCTTAGACTTGCATGGAGTCGTCGAATATAGCTTAATTCACGTAAACTAAATATGGGAAAAAATACCTAATTAAATGTCACATCATCTACCAACTAGATTCAATGGGGTTGGATAGTGGGGTGTCGAGACTCGAGAATATATTGTGGGGCCCGCTAAACAATATGCGGACCTTCGCATTCGAATGTTGTTAACTGGGCAATTTGCAGTAGGTTTCGCGTCGTTCCGCTGTCCTGCGTTGAAATATTCTATCTTTTTCCCTCTGTGGGCTCCACTTTAATGTGTTACTATTAATAAGACGAAAAGCGATGGTACGTAGAGATGGAAATTGCGGATGAGGTGAGAGGTTGGTGGGACCACAAACAAAGAATTCGACCGGTCATCTACTCATCCAACTGCCGACTTTGCTGGTACTTTGTTTGAGATAAGTTTTTCACGTAAGCGTCATATCAGCGAATATTTGTATCCATTCTGACAAGTAAAACATTTTAGTCGTTTAATATATCTCCTCACACAACTGTATACAGTAATGCCATATGTGCCCGATGAGGAAATTCGTATAATAAATCCAAATATTCGACCGCGCACAACCATCCCTCATTTGCGCATATACTGCGCGTGACTAAATTATGTTTGCTCACCGCGCACATCGGTTCAAATTTTGCCCCGTTTTGCGAGCTCAGTAATTAATCCGCCGTTTGTTTATACTTGTAATAACAAACGGAAGAGTGAGAGAGTCAAGAAGCAAGATGGCCACCCATAATGCAGGGTCCGGCAAAAAATTTGAGTTGCCGCCAAACTCGGAGTATTAATGTAGCAGACCGCAAAAAAACGCCGCGAAGACCCCAGAAAACCCCGCCATGCGTCCGGTCAAGTGGAGGATATCTATCCCGCCAAATTTGGGGATATATCACCATTCGCCATGATTTGTGCCTTCACTGCAGATATGTCTGAGAAATCGTGTCACTGGGACGAAGAAACTTTGCAAGGCCAGTCTTCAGAGGGAAGAAGAGATGGTGACGTAGCTGATAACCGTTCCCTTCATGACAGGGGGGATGTGCGGCCGCAGTTGCCTGAGACTCCCCTAAGGGATACGTGGCCATGGGGAGGTCTCGTTCCGGCAGGCTATGTCCCCCCGGCGTACGAGGGGGCATTGCTGTTGAATCCGCCCACTGACGTTCCATCGGAAGGTACTAGGGGGAACCGTCAACGACCCTTCTTCCCCGTCTGGGACGGCGAGTCTGCATTGGTGGATAGGGGGGTGGCCAGTCGGCTGGTGGAGAACTCCATCCTTCCCATTGACCAAAGTGTCCTGGGTCAAATTGACATTGAAAGGCTCGCTAACTCAGTCGTTTATGGCAGTTACCAGGTTAAGTACTAATGTCATCTCGTTGTGCTGTTGCCTTACTCTTACAGTCTTACTTATCCATGATTCCCTGCAGACATCATTGGTCGGGGCGGAACTGCGTCGCCGAGTGGTGCAATTGTTGATTGCCGAGCGGAAAAAGGCGGTTTCCTTCGAATCTCAACTTAAGGATTTGAAGGAGCAGCTGATGAAAGAGAGAGACCGCAGATCTCAGGCGGAGTGGGAGGTTGCGAAAGCTAAAGATCGGGCGGCCTCTATGTCAGCGGTTCGGAAGAGCTCCGAAGAGCGATGGTACGTAGAGAAGAGCAGTCTCCTGGCTCGTATAGCCGAGTTGGAGAGAAACTCGCTTCCTCCAAACTCGATTGCAGACGTGAGGCATGAGGCTGAGGCGAGGAAGCGTCAGCGATCTGGTCGGGAGTCCGGTGGGGGATCGGCCCAAACGTAGGACGGTTTGGCTACCAACGCCCCCTCCAGCGAGGCGTCTGTGTGAATCGTGGCCATCTTAGTACCCCAAATGGTATTCATATTTTGAGAGGTGAACATGTGATGGTTTACGCGTTAGTAATGAACCCCGAACATTCAATTGGCAATGAACACCGTCTGGTCCAGTCTTTTACCGCTTGTTAGTTTAATTATCTGTTTGCCAACCATTAGCGATCTTCGTACAACGATTGCTTAATTTCTTGTGGATATTAAAACTATTAGCATACAGCCATCACAGAAATGGTCAAGGATGGTGTGAAATATCGAAGTTTCCCGGGAATATACTTAGTGCACGTGAACTGCGTTGGAATTGAGCTTAGCATCACAGTGAACCAGATATACAATTTTTTTCTCATTGCTCACACCGATCCCACGTTTTACCTGATGTGTATTGATGAATCTGATTTGTCAGTGTGTTTCATTGGAGTCATTTTCTCCAGCATTCACATAGCCTCTACATGCATCGAGATTGTTACGTATAGAGTTTTCCTTAAACGAACTTGGGATATTGGACTTATGCCATAGATTCAAGTAGACCATCGTCAAGGAGAGAAAGATTCAAGAATACGCAGAGGTGGAAATCACTTCATGCAACATAAATAACACATTTACTGCAGTATACGGTCTTCAACATCAATAACATACCAAAGCACACAATTATGAGTCCAACTCTTAGCATTCTCCTTTATGTCCGTTGTGCGCGGTGAGCAAATTTTTAATGCTGTAACATAAATTGCTCAAAGCTCACAACGGGCAAAATTATGCCAGGCGTGCGAATTTAGCTACTGTATCCCATAACATAAATGTTCAAAGCGCACAACAAGCAAAGACATGATGGCGCGTTGAGTTCCCGTTGTGCAGAAATCCCATAGATTTTGTACAAAAATCCCAAAAAATTCAGTATATTCTTTCATTATAAACTCAGTCACTACATTTGCACAAAATTATAAATTCAATGCTCTGATGATACGGTAATTACAGTGGGAGATTTTCCTACATCTTTACAGAATAATGTCTCGAATTGTCGCATCCTCTCTTCAAGGCCTTCCACCCATCCTTCGGCCGCAGGCAGGCGGTTAGCCTTCCATTGCCTTATTACCGGTGGGACCGGGCTTCTATCTTTAAGTTGAATATTTACAAAGTAATTATTATTTACAAAACCTATGGTGAAGGGACCACGTTTCGTACCTTGGTGTGGTCCTGATCTTAACGGAAAAAATGAAAGACATTGTTGCATTGACAGCAGATGTATTACACAGTTATAACGACTTGAGATAATATGTCCAACTTCAGGGAAGGTCATCCAATATTGCATCGGGGGGTGGTCACCCATATAGTTAATTGACACTACCTGTTCTTGTGCACTTTCCTCACCCATCACCTTTGAGTACACATCATAGTGGTCACGCAGCTCTTGAAGCAAGTCTCTTCTGACCACCTTCCACTGGTCCTCTCCCATCCCTAGATGTGAAGATATAGCCCTGTAACCACAGTTCCCATCTGCCGTCACATCTGTGACGTTCGATATATATTTGGCGATTGCAGCGGGGAATTGATCAAGATAAGGTATGACTCTTTGAACGGCTCTAGCGTCCTTTGCTTCATAATTTGCTGCTGCAAATGAAGCTGTAGCAGAAACCCCAGTCATACTGCCAGATGTCGCGGCTTTGCCAGTTGGTTTCTTTCTAGCAAGTTGAGGAGGAATGGGTGGGGCAGACGTATTTTTGATCCTTTGGAACCGTCTCGGCTGGACACGGCCGACGCTTTCTTGTTTCGATGAGACTTCAGGTGGAATTTGAGCAGAGCAACTAGCCACATCGTCGAAGTCATGATCAAAATGAGCAGGATGAATGGGGGTGGCTGTATCTTCATTTGTCAAATTATTATCCCTTTTTCTTCTTCCATTGAACACGACATTAACTTGCGGCTCTGTAATCAGATTTGTCGCCGGGGTAGCTAGCTCCTTCAACTTAATTAACAACTCCTGCTTCATCGGCCGATCAAGTTGAGCATAGAGCATGTGTATGCGCTCTAATTCAGCATGTATAAGCCCATCTTCTTCGGACATCAATTCCGGCTTAGCCTCCATGTCTAACTGCTTCCAATGAGAATTTACGGCATCTAAGGGAATGGGGCGATTTTCCCTTGTGTATTTGCCAATCTCATTGGCACATGGTACACCATAAATCATTCTAGCTAGACAATCACCTGTGCATTGGTACGTTCCCATAGGGTCAGATTTATCAGCTTCCACAGACATTATCTTCAACGCCGCAGCGGCTGTAAATCCTATCAGCTCTTTGAACAAGAACCCATGCACATTATGTTGCAATATGATCTTAGATTTCTCGAATGATGCCTTGATCTCGATATCCTGACCCTCTAATGATTCATGTATGGTTGGCCAAGAAGCGGATAAACTGAAGGCCGATGAACCCAATGCCCTTTTAAGCTTAGAATGTTCAGTCTGTGCTCTTTTGGTCTGCCCTCTGTTGGTACTGACATTTTCAAAGTGGAGATTGCCATCTGTCCATACAGAAATAAACTTCTCCGTGTACTTGTCCAACCAAGATGTCTTCACATAGCTCACGACCCTTGTGTAATCTTTGTACTCGGTCTCCAATGCCTTCAGTTTAGCAACATACTCCTCCTCCTTGCGTGCCCCCACCAATAAATTCCAACTAGAGATGAAACCTAACCATTTTTCTTGATCTTCAAAAGAGGGCTGGCAATTTTTGGCAATATTTTTGGATATGTGCATTCTACATATTTGGTGCACCGCAAGGGGAAATTCATGGCCAATGGCATTCATAAGTGCTGGCTCCAGTGCTGACAAAATTACACGTGGCATCCTGTATCCCTGCAGCAAAGAGCTCAACTTCCCCAAGGCCCACAAGTAGTTCTCCTCACGTACGGCCTCCGTGTAACAAAATGCCGCTGCGAACTGAATATCTGTGGACGTCACCCCATACATCTCCATCAATGGTGGCCTGTTGCGGTTGGTCTTCAACGCGCAGTCCATAACCAGAATCTCTGGAAATTTTCGTAATAACTCAACCGACTGCGGATGTGCCCAAAATATAGTCCTCACTGCAGTTGTCACTTCGTCCACTTCATGATACACAATGTAATTACGCTGTGTCAGTAGATTAAGGAATAGCTGCATTTCTGCTCTCCAGGCCATTTCCCCTGCCTTCATCCTCTGTCTGGCTTTATAAATAGTGTTGATTGTGGTAGATGTTGCATTATCCTTTTCCTTCAGGTATTTCAAGATTTCCCTTGGCCTAAGTAGTCTATGTGACAAGTCTCTCACCGTGGCCATCTCCCCACCTCCGAACCTCCTCTCATCTGGATGTCGCTCGATGTACATTGCGGGTTTATGGTTGTGATTGCCACGTACAACTGTCAAAATCCACTTATCTGTTGCCACACCATTAGCCCTCAAGTAGAAGGGACATGAACACTTCTTGCTTCGAGTTGATTTTTTGGCCGATATATCCGGCCTGTGTGGCCGATATGTCCCACTTCTTTCACAACAAAAATAATAAGTTGGGACCCTATTTCCCTTTGTACTCATATTTGATGATTTTGTAACAACCAAATTCCCGGTTTTCACACCGACCCCTTTTACCCATTTACCAAGCTCTTCTATGCTGGGGAAAATTTTATTTGTTGTGAACTGATTTGTATAATCTTCATTAACCTCTGAGCCTTCAACAATACGCTGAATTAAGTCCCAGATACCAATATAGTCACTAAATGTTAAGCTTTATTTTCTAGTAAATTAGTCAGTTAACAAAGCAAAATAATTTCAAACCTTTGCTTCTTTGTCCGCTTCATCCCAGATCCCCTCAATGTGTACCGAGCCCATCTCAATCTTCGTAATTTCTACGCAATCATGTTCCAAATGTACATTGCAGCAATAAATTTCTGAAATTATTAAAAAATACCAAATTAATTAGCATCAATTAATGGCTTACCAACTTTACGATGCAGTGCGGCCGCAGTCGACTATTTTAGGGCACCCCAACCCAATGACACAAATCTTTTGCACTGCCTTAAGGACCTTCGTTTGATATAAGCAGGAACTCTTATAGTCTATTTACCTCAGCAAATTAGAATAATTTCTGTTGATCAAACCCTATCTCGTTAGCTTTTCCCGCCTTAGGTCACAAAACTGATCGCATATGGAAGCTGTTACGATGCATTTGTATATACGGATGCGTAGAAATAGTGGTTCATAGTGTAAATTACTCATCGCGAACAGTGGGAGGGCAAAAATGTAAATTGCTCTCCTCTGTAAACCGTCTAGCAGTTTGCCCACCGCACACAACCGCGCAAAACACGGACTTGCTCAGCGCACACAACCACGCAAAACTGGGAATTGCTCACCGCTCACAGCCAATCAAAACACGGAATTGCTCAACGCACACAACCACGCAAAACTCGGAATTGCTCAGCGCACACAACCACTCAAAACCCGTAATTGCTCACCGCCCACAACCGTTTTGGTCAAGTCCACGTGCACATGTGGACGGGTTATTTGCTAGTAATATTTCAAACTAGACTTGTTTACTCAACCAGCACAACGGGTAAATTATTGTAGACCCGATATGACCCGGTAGGACCCGAAATTGTCCCGTGATACCTTCTGCTCGCAGCGAATTGACAGACAATTACACAGATTGCTCACGGCGGAATTTCAAACGGCAAGTATTTTCAAAGATCGCTCCAGTCGCCCAGACCGAAATCCAAAAGCTTTGATTTTTATTTAATTGCTCGAAGGATACATCACTTAGTCAACTGGTGAGATCAAACAAAGAGCTGAATCGAGAGAAATCGATTTAGGGGTTTTTGACCTAAATTTATCAACATCGACTCTTTGGTACGTCTATACTTTTAAGTACAGTTTATCTGCCTTTCTTATTTTGATTTTACATGCATTCATCCACGGTTGAGGTTGATGAAGTCGGTACAAAAATCCAAGGTAATATTGATTTATCTTCTCGGCAATAATGCATTAAATCTTTGAGGATCAGGTTATGAATTGTTTGATACAGGATACTATGGATTTTACAACCGACTTTACCACCAATCAACTGTTCAAGGATAGAAAAGAGCTGTTTCAGTGGATACAAAACGTCGGGTTAAGTCATGGGCATGTGATTGTTACACGTTCGGGGAGATTAAGTAAAACGGCCAAAGGGCATCATGCTGTGTACTTTGCGTGTGAAAGAAGCGGTGAGTATCGGGGACACCGAAAGCTAAAAAAGACCAACCAGCCTGTTAAAACCAAGAAGTGTTCATGTCCTTTCTCATTGCGTGGTTATATGGTGGGCGTGGGCGTTGAGGAGTGGAAGGTAACAGTCGTTTGTGGCAGGCACAACCATGAAGCAGCTAAATATGTCGATGGCCATTCCGATGACGGGACATTGCAGGGAATGGAGATGGAAACAGTGCGTGACTTGGCGAATAGCAAGGTTCGGCCAGCTGAAATTTTGAAAGTACTGAAGGCAAATAAAAACTTCAGTGCTACCTCAATCAAAGCAATTTATAATGCACGAAACCGGTTACAACGGGGGAAGAAGGTTGGTATTGTAAAACAGTTGAAGGAGTTAGCATCAGCTGATAAAATTGTGGGTGCTGAGAATGTGAAGGCTGTGAATAATGAGGGGGGGATCAGAAGGTGGGGGAGGCGTTTTGGGAGAATGCAGTGCCTGCTGAGTTGCAGGAGGAGGATCATACTGGGAAGATGGGTGGGGAGGATGATAAGGTGGATCGTAATGAGGCGGAGCAGACTGCTGGGGAGGAGGAGGATGATGATGAGAATGCAGTGGCTAAGGCCTTTGAGAAGGAGCATGAGGTTCTACGTCTTCAAATTTCTACCCTGGTAGCGGAGATTGCTAAGCAGCATGCTGAGATAACGGATACGTCTACATTGACGTGTAAGCCGGGTAAGGGAAGAAGTAGACCGTTGTGGAAACGTACAATAAAGAAGCCGAAACAATCAATTTCACATGATGATAGTGACGAGGACTTGGCTGCCGACATAATAATACCATATTGGAACGCTTTTCCTGAGTGTCTACGACCCCTTATAGTGCATGTCGTAGATGTGAAAGCAGACGGAAACTGTGGGTATAGGGCTGTGGCAGCTCAGTTGGGACTGGGTGAGGACGAATGGAGGCAGGTGAAATATGACTTGCGAGAAGAGATGCAGAACCACGACGGCTTGTACCGGCAACTTATGGGTGCCGTGGAATTTAAAAAGAATGTAGTGGCACTGGGCCATTTGTTAGACCGTCCAAAAGCTAAATGGTGGATGCAGATGCCAGAAATGGCACATGTCATTGCCTCATGCTACGAATGTGTAGTACATATTCTTGCACCTCATCAGTGTGTGACATATTTTCCTTTAAGAACTCCTCCAGTACCCCTATCATCCAGACGCCACATAACGTTGGGTCATGTGAACAATAATCACTTCGTTATTGTTAAACTTGCCCCATATGGTCCTGTCCCTCCGACTTCAAGTATGTGGCTAAGATACCGTTCCGATGTGTCAGCCGGATGGCCGGCTGCTTATGAGGATAGGATGCATCAATTCCAGTCAATAGTATTTGGGCACGATATTGCAACCGTTGACGTTATTGAAATATTGTAGGATAAAACGTTGTATCATTTTACTGTGGATTGTTTATTTCATATTGACAGATTGGTAGCATGAAATTTTATCATGTCTGCCTAAATGTGCAAATGTTATCATCTGTATGCCGTGCTTTGGTGTATGGTATCTATAAGTTATGCTCAACGATAGACCTACTAATCAAGTTTGCCTCTTACTAACTTTTTGGTGAACGGGTACAAACTGATATATACTGGATTTTGAATGCTTAATAACACACGCAATCTATCCAGATTTTCTTAAGGGTGTTAATTAATACAACTAATGATAGTTATCACGTTGGTATTATATTATTTTATACGTATCAATAATGTTGTTAACATCGGCATAAGAATATGAGGAATCCAATAGAATAAATATTAAAAACAAAATTTAGATCTCCTCAGCGCGCACCGCGGTCAAAATCGTTCTCAGCGTCGCGATTAATAACGATTACCGTTACTAATGTCAAGCCTGACAATCCATGTAATATTACTCAGCGCGCAAAACGGTTCGAATCGTGCTAAAATATAACCGTTGTGCGCGCTGAGTAAAATTTTGCCAACTAAACCACCGAATTTACTCGAAGCGCGCAACGGGTTAAAATTTTTACCCGTTTTGACCCGTTTGGACCCTCTTTCATCCCTTGATAAATTCTGCTCACCGCTCACAGCCATAACCTTCCACAGATTGCTCAAGGCGGAATATCAAACGGCCAGTTTTTCGTAGATTGCTCAAGGCGCACAGACGGAAATTCCAAAGATTTGATTTTTATTACTGGGCTCGACATTTACATCACAGTGGCAACTACTGCGTTCAAACAAATCGGTGAAGCGAGAGCAATCGATTTAGGGGTTTTCGACCTAAATTTGTCGAAATCGCGATTTGGTAAGTATACAATGTTAAGTACATTTTATTTGATATCCTTGTTACAATTACAATGTGTAGAAAGAGGAGGCGAAATTTTTGGTTTTTAATTGCCTGCAGATACAGTTGAGATTGATGGAGATGCTAAAAAATTCGGAGGTAATATTGATTTTTCTTTACGTCAATAATGTAACTAATGTTTGGTTCCCGGTCCAATTAGTTGTATGAATTGTTTGATACAGGTGTATATGGATTATACAGCCGAATTTACAACGCTTCAACGTTTTAAAAGTAGAGACGAACTCTTTCAGTGGATAAAGAGCGTCGGACGACAACAGGGGCATGTGATTGTTACCAGTGCGTCGAGTATGAATAAATCGTCCAATAGGACTCCCGCTGCCTACTATGCATGTGCAAGAAGCGGGAACTACAGGGGACACCGACCAGTACGAAAGAGCAACCGGCCAGTTAGAACCAACAAGTGTGGATGCCCGTTCAAATTGCGTGGTAATGAGGTGGGCGATGGCGGTGAGTGGAGTTTAACGGTCGTTGATGGCAGGCACAACCATCAAGCTGCTAATTATGTCGCGGGCCATTCCGACGACGGGGTGTTGCAGGGAAAAGAGGTGGAAGCATTGCGAGACTTGGCAAATAGAAAGGTGCCGCCGTCAGCAATTTTGAAAGGCCTGAAGGAAACTAAATCCTTCAATGAAACACCAATCAAATCAATTTATAATGCACGTTCCCGATTACTAAGGGGGCAGAGTGTGGGTATGGTAAACAAGTTGAAGGAGTTAGCATCACCGTGTAGAATTGTGGGTGATGAGCTTGTGGTGCATGTGGATAATGTTGAGGAGGAGCAGAAGGGAGATGAGGAGAAGGTGGATGAGGCTGAGGAGGCGACTGCATTGGCTGCTTATTGGCAGGATGATGTGGTGGATCGTAATGCGATGGAGCAGGCTGCTGAGAAGTTGGCTCTTAGTGGGCAGGAGCATAATGCTGCGGAGGAGGATGAGGTTAATGCAGCGGATGAGAATGTGGAGCCGAGGGTGCATGATGTTTATGGGGATGATGAGGCTGAGAATGCAGTGGCTGCTGAGTTGACTGTAGATGATTATGTTATTGGGGAGATGGTGGAGACGGAGGAGACGGTTGCCCTTAACGTGGAGGTGCAGAATGCTGAGGAGGTACTGGTGGAGGATAATGCAGCGGCTGAGACTGTGGAGCCGAAGGTGTATGAGGAGAAGGCGAACGAGGAGGATGATGATAAGGAAGTGGCTACTGATTTGATTGCTGAGGAGCATACTGGGAAGTTGGTGGATACGGCGGGGACGGTGGAACGTAATGTGGCTGACCAGACTGCTGAGATGGATGAGGGGGAGAATGCAGCTGGGGAGAATGAGGAGCCGCAGGAGGATGAGGCGAATGTGGAGGATGTGGAGGATGAGAAGATAGAGGATGCTGGGTTGATGCAAGCTGAGCTTACGTTGGAGTTGGGGGCGACGGTGGAGACGGGGGATCATAATGTGGATGCTCAGACTGCTGGGAGGGAGGAGGAGACGGCTGTGGCCTCGTATTTTGATGAGCACGAGGAGATGGATGGCATGCTTAAACAACTTTCTCCCCTGGTTGATGAGATTTCTGATCATTTTTCGGATGTGACGGAGAAGCCTACAGTTAGGAGGAAGCCTGTTAAGGCTCCACGGTTGCATTCAATTGCGGAGCATACGGCGGCGGCGAAGGAGAAGCCTAAATGGAAGAGGCGGCCTTCGAAGGAAAGTAGTAGGCGTCCGAAACTTCAAATAAAGAAGCCGAAACCTTCGTTTCCCCCTGATGATTATGTTGATGATTTGCCTGCCAACTTCCTCATACCATATTATTTGGATTTTCATCACACGCTACAACCCCTCATGGCGGGCGGCGTAGACGTGGATGCAGATGGCAACTGTGGGTACAGGGCTGTGGCAGTTCAGTTGGGCTTGAA
>JAULAV010005695.1:0-10575 GCA_030789695.1 Scilla litardierei
AGCTAAATGTGTGGATCGGCCAGTCCCACAAGAAAGAGTCCAAAAAAGTCCACAGTCCAAATTATACAAATTTGCAGCTTAACAAAAATGAAAATACAACTTTGGAAACCACGTGGGTCCCATATGATATCTCCATCTTCAAGCGTGGCCTCCGTCTCCATGGAAGTTGGTCTTCTTTCTTTGACATTTACATAAATTCCTCACTACAATTTCTCTCAAAAATAAAAGGAAAGTGCAGGAAATAAACTGTGGGACTAAACGGCCGATCCAAAAACGACATTTAGCAATTCATGCAGAAATATTGTGCTCATCAACATTTTCATCAGACATTTTCATCACAGGCATCACATGCATTTACTATTCGCAGAGATGGATAAATAATTTAAACACTTAATAATTATTGGACCACTGGGCAACGTCATACACCGTTAGGTTATGTTACTAACGGCAGAGCGGTCGCAGGATCTTCCTAATTATTAAGTTTTAAATACAATGCACAACCACGCATATAATATCCAACAGAATATACCAGAGATGCAAAGCATGTAAATATGATTTTTGCAGAAAAAATCATTACAATGCAAATGTTGTAAATTGAATGGGTTTAATCAATTAAATTGATTAAAAGCCCAAAATAGACATTTTCTTTGTCAGAGGGAAAAGTTTCTCTCATCATCCCAAAAGCCCCCCCAAGAATCCCCAAAAAGTCCTCGCCTGCCCGATATTTGTCCCGTAATTTACCGTGATTTTCACGAATATTTTGCCCTTATATCCCATTTTTAAATTAATTTTTAGGTTAACAAGTTGCCCTTTGAGGCGAGTTTATAGCCCTTTGCCTCCCCCATTTTTTGTAACGGCCTGTATTTTTCAAACACTTCAAATACGTACTTAACATATTTTTATTCTAAATTTTCTTTATAATGGTTAGTTAGGAGTTGTATATCAAAACTGATTTCAAAAATTCTTATAAAAATTACTTTAGAGCACTAGACTTATCATATTGTATTTCAGCAATTTCAGATTTCCTCAAATGCCCAAAACATTTCTGTTAAAATTCATCTTCCAAAATTACCGTTTTGATTCGACGAATTTATTTTCTATTCAAACGTATTCAAAACGTTTTCAAACTTCTACAGTAGCATCCTATGATCATTTAGGGCTTCCCACATTAATTTCGTAATTTTTCTGATATTGTTTCAGCCTAGAACCCGCAAACCCGCTTTCTAAACGTTTTGGCCTAAAACTAGTATTTCCGTGGCTCAAAACCCAAAACGGATCTTGTATTCGCGATCCTCGCGTCGATACGATCCCGTGGGTATGTTTTCATAATTTTTCGGAGTCGTTTGTGAAAACACGTTTGTAGCCCTCCGCATTGCTAATTACATTTCACTAATGACCTTTTTACTATTACTAATTACCAATTTACTCTTACCCTAATCCCCCAACCACCTCTTAACCCACCGAATTTGTTGTTGGATCTGAATTGATTCAGATCCAACGCTCATCCCCCATTGAAGGACTTGTCTCCCCTACTAATCACATTTTTGACATTCCCTAACATCTATATAACCCCCCCCCCCCAGCTCAAATATTAAGGCACAGTTCTATCTCCCCCCTTGCTCTTTCATTTAACCCAGGCCGCTTCATCGTTTCTCTCGTTCCCCTCCCCTAACCCACACAGCACACAGATATCTCCCTCAATATTTCGAAACCCAGGGACAACTCTCCCCGTTGGCGTTCGGATCAAACCCAAGCCCGCACCAAAAAGCCCCAGGCTCGACTCACACAAACCCAAGGCTCGTAACCCCTATCCTTCTCTTTTTTACACAGTACGCTCCCCCTCTCTCTTCTCCTGCTCGTTTCCCCCTCCGACGACAGGCCGAAGCCCCCGCCTTCCTCCGCTTGGCATTCGCCTCCTCGAATCGTCGGCGTCCCCATCGTCCGCCGCCGCCCACCTAGCCTCGTCCGCCGCTCCGCCGAGCGCACCGCCGCACGAAGCCGTCCCGCCTTCCGTCGTGAGCCCCCGCTCCGCTCGCCCCTGCCTCCTCTCCCGACAGCCCGCAGCGACTCCCCTCCCTCTCTCGCTCTCCTCCCACCGCCGGTAAGGCCGCCGTCGCCATCAACTCCGCCCCGCTCTCGTCGCCTCCGACAGACCCCGTCGCCGTGCAGCCCCGCTTCAGCGCCTCCCTCCTTCGAGTTCGCCGCCGTCGCCACCTCCTCGCCCCGCCTCGCCACTGATCGCCGACGAACCGCCGTACCCCGCTCCGCCTCCGCCCTCGAAGCCGCCGTGTCTCGCCGCCGTCGTCGACAGCAAAAGCCCCCCCATGCGGCGCTCGAACGAAACAGGGTATAAGTAATACTCGATGGCAATTCCGTAATTACGGAATATTTTCGTATTTTCGTATTTTTAATTAATTAATAAATGGGTTTTATGGTATAAAATACATAACTAAATATACAGGGGCCAGAAAAATGTGCGGATAGCTCTGGAAAATCAGAAACATTATTTCGGACCCAATGACGCTAGTTTCATCGCAATCAGAAGTCTAGTTTTTCCAGAATTAGTTTTTTAACCTAAAAGTTAAATACGTATAATTCGTTCTAAAAATCATAACTCGTTGTTTTCATTCACAATAATACGTGAGAAAATTATAGGTGAAAGTAAACTTCGAGACGGTCATTTTGACTGTTCATTCTAGTAATTCCGACTAGGATTGCTCCCTGAACAATTTACGGAAGATACGCGTCACTTAAGTAATTTGGGTTTTAAAGCTAGTTTTGAGTTTCTAAAAATTATAAAAATTACTATAAACTTCAGAAAAATATTCCCTCTTGCAGTAAAACTATTTTTATCATATATAGTCTATATAAAAATTTAGGACCCTTTTCATCGCCGTTTTAACCAGTTTTAAAATCAGACACTCAACTTAAATAAATAAGAAAATACGGTATACTCTAACTAGTTATCTCTTGTGTTTACAGGTAGCAAATCTCGTGCATCGACACTAGATCCAGTCCCGGATCACTACCACCACCTCGAAGATTGTAAGTCACAGTAAATTCTACCCTTAGAAATATAGATAGTGTACTCGTATGAACATAGGACTTGACATCTAGTCTCGGAACAATTATTGACTTGAACAGATGACTAGACATGCTTGACAGAAAGATTGTAACTGGAAATGTGAGAGTAGTAAATGACTCGTAAAACTGCAAGTACGGTAACCTGCACAGACATTGGGTTTTGGGGTAACTTATAATAGCGAGGGTGCGGGAGCGACTAGTCCAGCCTTTGTTGTCACCGTGCGGGTTCTAGCAACCCATCATAGTAGCCGGTGACAACCATCACAGATCACAGATTATTGCATAGTATTCATAGTATTCATAGCATAGTTCGCCCGGGTAGCACCCGTGGTAAGAGGTGGCCTCTTGGTTGCTCATTGCACCCCGCGTTATAAGTCACAAACTAGAATAAGCACATTTTCTCTCATTATTGCTATTGCCATTGCTCGGTCACCTTTACTTTACTTGTCACCCTTGCATGCTTGACAGATGTACTTTACTTATCGCACTTGCATGCTTGTCTGTCACTGCTTTACTTTCCGCACTTGTTTACTATAGACTGCTCCATATTTGTGCACTCCTCTTTTTCTATCGCTAGAATTGTTGTGACTTACCTTCGGTTCCATTTATGGCACCGGCAGACGAAGACCTGATCGAGGAAATTGCACCAGAGATCGAGGAGCCACATTGACCCAGAGGCTGCAGAGTTTTAGCTACTTTACTGTTGGTGTGTGTGTTGTAGTGTGTATTTCCTTTTCCGCATTTCCTTTCAGTACTTCCTTTATGTATTTGTGAGAGAGAGTGCTGATTGTTGTTGTACTTTAATTTGGACTGTAATAACGTCTGTACGCTGGTTTGAGTATTGTGGTACATCTCTGAGTTGTGGCTATGCTGATTTCACTGGTAAACTGCGGAACCTGCGAATAATCCAAATAAGTAACGTGCCCCCGAGAGCGGGTCGTTACAGTTTTGGCGGCCCACGCAGGTCCGTGCAAAATACCTCGTGAACAGTGTAGCAAAACCAGGATGTATCGTACACGATACTCGACTAAGCTAACATTTTCTATGAATGCAGGTTTGACACCCGAATGATGGACGGAAACACCTCAGAGAGCCCAATAGAGCTGACCTATCTGGACTTAATAAAAGCCATTAACAAAACCTAAATTTTGATAGGCTTAATTAGTTATTAATAAAAATCTTTTGTATCGGTGGCACTCGTATGAATGATAATCTTCCTTCAATGGACCATGATACCGGTCAATGTGCTTGGCTAAAGTCTGTGGATCGACCTGGCTAGACTGGGCATAAGTGATCCTAGCTTAGTCACTTCCCTGACCGTGTCCGCTGGACCGCAAGGACGTGAATCATGATTATGTAACGCCATCGATCTTTATCACTATCACCCTTCTTTTAGCTTGATGACCTTTCGATTGACCTTCTTAGAATCTTTCTACGCTTGAACTCTAGCTACGGAGAGTAGCGTTCGAATTTTCGACCACCAGAAGTTCGAGTTCCACAACGGAAGCAACCACCATCATCTGCTCAGCAACGTCAACTACTCCCTCCTCAGCAGCAAGTGTACCAGCAGACTCCACGACAGGCGCCCCAGAGACGCCAAGATTATACCATGACAGTGGAAGAAGCCAAAGCTACGGGCCAAGTAATCACAGGTATGTGATTTTTCACTAAGCTACATGCTCTAATATTTAGAAATCGTAAGCTTAGACTTGATTCTCATCACGGTAGGTACCGTCTTAATAGCCGGTAAACCTGCCCTCACACTGTTTGACTCAGGAGCTACACATTGCTTCTTGGCCAGTCGTTTCGTTCAAACACATGCTATCACTGTTGAACCTCTGACTCCCGTTGGAAGGTCGAGACCGCTAGCAGTTCACTACCGGTAGCTAGCGGATGCCTCCAATGATCTGTTGTGATTTGTAGACGAGATCTCTTTGCCGACTTCTTGGGATGGACTGGTTGAGATCATTTCATACCACCATTGACTGTCGTCAAAGGAGGGTAGAAATCGATATACCCAATCATCCAAAGTTCGTGTTCCTCAGCAAAAGCCGATCAGAAGGACCAGTGGAGTATCGAGCCAGACCCAACGTGTAGGCTGTTGCGTTTTTGCATCCTTCTTGAGCTCGTGTTTCTTTTCTAACCCCACTTTCGTCTTGTACCCAAATTTCCATGTGTTTGTATCCTTTACCCACCTACCACCTCCTCGCAATGACGGGCCTACACGATGATCGCACAAAATGTCGAAGCTATCGACCAGGTGATTGGAGGTATGAATTATTGCTTTTGATATTATACTCGTTCATTTGCAATCAGTATATCATCGTAGCTATTATAATAGCTATTGTGATGTCAATAGTAAGTATTCATGTATTCATCTCTTGTTTTCCTAATGATATGATATCACGTTTTATTTCATGCTATTAACAACTTATTTTCTAAATCATTCGCCTAATTTTCCATTTTATCATTTATTTGTTTGAGCTTCTTAATAACAGCAATTATTTTATTTTATTAAGTTTAAAATTCCGAGGACGGAATTATTTTAAGGAGGGTAGAATGTAACGGCCTGTATTTTTCAAACACTTCAAATACGTACTTAACATATTTTTATTCTAAATTTTCTTTATAATGGTTAGTTAGGAGTTGTATATCAAAACTGATTTCAAAAATTCTTATAAAAATTACTATAAACTTCAGAAAAATATTCCCTCTTGCAGTAAAACTATTTTTATCATATATAGTCTATATAAAAATTTAGGACCCTTTTCATCGCCGTTTTAACCAGTTTTAAAATCAGACACTCAACTTAAATAAATAAGAAAATACGGTATACTCTAACTAGTTATCTCTTGTGTTTACAGGTAGCAAATCTCGTGCATCGACACTAGATCCAGTCCCGGATCACTACCACCACCTCGAAGATTGTAAGTCACAGTAAATTCTACCCTTAGAAATATAGATAGTGTACTCGTATGAACATAGGACTTGACATCTAGTCTCGGAACAATTATTGACTTGAACAGATGACTAGACATGCTTGACAGAAAGATTGTAACTGGAAATGTGAGAGTAGTAAATGACTCGTAAAACTGCAAGTACGGTAACCTGCACAGACATTGGGTTTTGGGGTAACTTATAATAGCGAGGGTGCGGGAGCGACTAGTCCAGCCTTTGTTGTCACCGTGCGGGTTCTAGCAACCCATCATAGTAGCCGGTGACAACCATCACAGATCACAGATTATTGCATAGTATTCATAGTATTCATAGCATAGTTCGCCCGGGTAGCACCCGTGGTAAGAGGTGGCCTCTTGGTTGCTCATTGCACCCCGCGTTATAAGTCACAAACTAGAATAAGCACATTTTCTCTCATTATTGCTATTGCCATTGCTCGGTCACCTTTACTTTACTTGTCACCCTTGCATGCTTGACAGATGTACTTTACTTATCGCACTTGCATGCTTGTCTGTCACTGCTTTACTTTCCGCACTTGTTTACTATAGACTGCTCCATATTTGTGCACTCCTCTTTTTCTATCGCTAGAATTGTTGTGACTTACCTTCGGTTCCATTTATGGCACCGGCAGACGAAGACCTGATCGAGGAAATTGCACCAGAGATCGAGGAGCCACATTGACCCAGAGGCTGCAGAGTTTTAGCTACTTTACTGTTGGTGTGTGTGTTGTAGTGTGTATTTCCTTTTCCGCATTTCCTTTCAGTACTTCCTTTATGTATTTGTGAGAGAGAGTGCTGATTGTTGTTGTACTTTAATTTGGACTGTAATAACGTCTGTACGCTGGTTTGAGTATTGTGGTACATCTCTGAGTTGTGGCTATGCTGATTTCACTGGTAAACTGCGGAACCTGCGAATAATCCAAATAAGTAACGTGCCCCCGAGAGCGGGTCGTTACATTTTTTTTCAGATAAACCAGCCTGCGGGCCTGAAGCCCGCAGTCGACCTATGGGCTTCAGGCCCATAGGCTTTTCTTCTTTTTTTTTCCTTTTTTTTGTTGAAATCTGTGGGCCTGAAGCCCACAACAGGTCTGTGGGCTTCAGGCCCACAGACTCTGATTTTTTTTGAATTCTGTGGGCCTGAAGCCCACAGATCTGCTGTGGGCTTCAGGCCCACAGATCTGGATTTTTTTGAAACAACTAGGGTTTCATGGGGGGCCGGCGCCGCCGCCGTCCCCTGCAGGGGGGCGCGACCGCCGGGGCCGCCGCCCCCTGCAGGGGGTGCGACGGGGGCCGCCCCCTGCAGGGGGGAGCGGCCGCCGGGGCCGCCGCCCCCTGCAGGGGGGGAGCGGCCGCCGGGGCCGCCCCCCTTGCGGGGGGCGCGGCCTCGGGGGGGCCGCCCCCCCGCAGGGGGCGGCGGCGGCCTCAGGCGGGGGCCGCCCCCTTGCAGGGGGGAGCGGCCAGGGGGCCGCCGCCCCTCTTGCAGGGGGGGAGCGGCGGCGGCCGCCCCCCCTGCGGGGGGGGGGGGGGGGGGGGGAGGGGGGGTTTCCGGTGAGGTTTGGGGGGGGGGTCCGGTGACGGCTAGCCGCCGGAGGGTTCAAAATTAGGGGTTTTACCCTAAAAATTGAGTTTTTGGGATGAAAAATCCGTCATTTTCAAGGCGACGATGAATCCCCATGACGATCTTGCGAGATCTAGGGGAGGGGCAATCATATGTATGATTAAAAATATCGTTTTTAGTATTTTTACCTCTATATCCGTCCTCCGGATATAGCGACGGTTGCTCGAAGCCCTACGCGGATGACGACCCTTGATGGAGGAAGCCTTGCACCGCGCTCGTGGATCTCCCGTCTCGCCTTCGCCTTCGCCTTCGCAACGAACGGAAAGAAAATTTTGTGGAAAAGAAAAATTTTTAGAGTCGTGTTGATAACGTGTTATGAATCAACTACTGGGGGAGGAGCCCACAGCTCTTTATTTATAGGCAATTGGGGGAATACAGATATGGGCTTACAATGATATGGGCCTATCTCTAGGATAGCCCAGAATCTCACCCAACTACGGTTAAATAACTGTTCACAACAATCCTATGTGTTTTCATAATAATGCAATAATTGAAAATTAGATAGCAAAAGGGTATGTCACATAAATGATGTTGTTGGTCACAAAAAACAATAAGAACATCCCCAAAAAGGGATATGATCCATAACTCATAACTTCTTTAGGATTGGGCTAAATGAACCGCAACAATGCGCTGCAGTGATGATTTTTTGCTAATTATAGTAAAAACATCAATTTTTCTGTCTTTTCACTGTCCCTCCCCCACTTGTTATTATTCAATTTTGGCAAAAATTCATCTTATGCACTGCATTCTTGCGGTGCAGTTAGTCAAACCCCTTCTTTATACGAGATCTACCTAAGATGATATTGGATCCGTTGTGATTCCAATTTATGTTGCTTCTAATATCGTAGCACTGTTGGGATATGAGCATCCTTAAGACAATTATTGAAATTGGTAAATCACGTTTAAAATAATATTATGTGTTGGCATAGTTAGCCCACTAACTAAGGTCAACACTTTGATTTTGATGATACCAAACAAGTGTCATGTCTACTAATATGTTTATTAAGTGTGTTTTAGGTTAAAATGAAGCTAAACTAGGCTAAATTAACATATTGGAGTCACTATTCGACTAGACACTGTAACTAGTCGACTAGCCAGGTCTATGGGAATTATGCAGTTGGCATTAGTTGACTAGTACTTTGGATCTAGTTGACTAACAACAAATTAGTCGACCAGCTCCCAAGGCATAGTCGACTAATTAGGATACGTTGGCATGGCTGACTTGGTCAAATGGGCAGATTCATAATTTCTGATGGGTCCAAAAGTTCAAGCCAAACATGAAGTCTACTCCATGAAGAATTTCATTAAAGAGAACAACTTATGAAAGCATGGAAGAAGCATAATTCAAATCAAATACAAACTCAAGAATTCATATGCAACCCATGAGTTCACGTGCAATAGAGATTTCTCAAAGAACTCAATATGTCATCAAGAGTTCATGTGCAAGGCAAAGTTCATATGAAAGGGAATTACTCAGAGTTTTTATTGGATACATTAGTTCATATGCAATACACATACATGAGTTCATATTCATTAAGAAGTGTTGCATTAATCATATAAACGAGAGTAGCCGGCCCCCTTGCAAATTAATCATCTATGTTGGTTCTTGAGTTCAAGACCGATATTGTTTTGATGATGCTCAACATTATGTTGTGTGCTAATCATCTTATATGTTTTAGTCTCAGATTTACTAATGATTATCTTGATGGAGACAGAGCATATTGGTGATGGGATGATGGTTTCAAGGTGTTGGAACAAAAACATGGCATGAAGAATGAAGATCCTCACGTGTATTATTATACTTTCTTCATGTATTTTGCTCTTTCGTTTATAGAATATTTGTAGCCTTGAATAGATGCGCACGTGAACGCACACTCACACACATTTGCATCATTTCCATCTTAGGGCATATTAGAAATCATATAGTTCACATTTGATCATATGTTGGAAACACTCTTTATAGTGTATTTGGGGCATGATCAGACGTCTGGTATAGAATCACCAGTCGTCTGGCATGTCAGCTTTTAGCTTGCTTGACATGGCCATGAGTCAGTCGTCTGACGTTCTATGACCAGGTGTCTGAACTGCTTATCAGACGGCTGGACCATGAATTCAAGTCGATTTAACAATCTAAATTATTTTTCCAGTACCTTTTGGTTTTCTCACCAAATATTGTCAGCTGTCTGTAGAAGGCTTGCCAGATGACTGAGAAGTTGATGAGCCGTCTGATAAGTGTTCTACAGACGACTGGTTGTCGTGTGTTGGATTTTTGCAATCTGTTTCAGTTTTCTAACATCTACCAATTTTTCAGTGATTAGAATTTCCCTTCCATTACTAGCTCATTACATTGCATTCTTCACTATCTTTTCAAGCACCTTGAATCACCTCAATCAGAGTCCAATTGTGTCTATTATGACTGTTTTGATGATCTAGCGTTTTTTTGGGTAGAGTCTGTCAGACGATGTAGAACCCTGGACTAGATGTCTAACCCTTGTTCATCAGACGTCTGATAGGTCTTCATCAGACGTTTGGTCATCTCCCAAAACTAGCCATTGGGTTCTTTTAGCTGGCTGTTTATACCCTTTTTTCCCCTTTAGTTGGCTGTTTTGAGGAGCTTTTTAACCCACTTTGAAAGGCAGATTTGTACACTCACTCCACACATATTGATAACATTTTAGAGTGCAGTTGTGAGGGTTTTACTTCAAGAGATTTCTTTTCCAGCTTTCTCTCTTTCACATAGTTAAAGTGTTATGCATTGATCTTGCACCAAGAGAGAAGCATCCAGAAGCATCAAGCTCATCATCTCAAGCACTTGCCTTCCATAATTTCATGCCTTCATCTTCACATGAGTAATATCTATTCAAGGCATAGATAAGTGTGTAATTTATTTTGGTTCTTTACAAAACCTTTTATCTCGGA
>JAULAV010005700.1:0-25000 GCA_030789695.1 Scilla litardierei
AGTTCACCTCCTAAAGCTACTTATATCGCATCTATTTCTCAAAAATCACTACAAAAGAAAAAAAGTTAGCTCCAAAAATACAAAAAGCCAAAAAGGAGCCAAAAACCGAAAATACAAATCCAATAGATCCTACAAAAATCCAAAAAGAAAAATGAGATACAAAAAGTTCAAAAAGAAAAATATATATTTCTCTATCTCATTATTGGAGCCACAAAACACTTGGGAAAACCAAGGCAAAAATCACATTTTCCACTATCATATTCCTTTAGATGTAATGCCTCAAGCTAAGCTTGGGGGTGAATTCACTTGACCATATGAGTGAGTGCGACATTAGAGTAGAGAGGTGCATGAATGGAGAAGTTTGATAATGTTGAAACCTAGCAAAATATTTTAGTTATGGAGATTTCTTATGAATCGATATAAATATTTGAATGCCATGATGTATTCCATTCTCCATTGCATGCTTGGTGTGATTCTTATATGTTTCTGTTATAACTCTTGATTGAAAAGTGCATCGCCAATATTTGTATATTAAATTCTATGAAATGCATGATGTGGATATGAATTGATTGTATGAATTTAGAGGGTCCCTTGTGTTGCTCTTAAATGCTTGCAGGTACCATGTTTAAGTAAGATATGATATCACTATAGCAAGTGATTCGTATTTTTTTAGTTATCGTGATATGTAGCTTATGGCTTGAGATCTGAGAGAATAATCTAGCGACCCCTTTCACTTCGTATTCTTTTTCTTTCATTTCATTTCCTTTGTTTTTATCTCCCGAGTTCGTCTCTCTACTTATCTTCCTCGAGGACGAGTGTAACGGTCGCTTTCCGACCTTATGGATTTTCTGCGTGCACGTGCTTTATCGTGCACGTAATTTATTTGGCTATTTCTGAATTCCAGTATATGCGATGTGATATGCCGTTGTGACCATATGGGAGTGTAGAATTTTATAGTAATTTTTGGGAACGTCATTTCACGGCTCGTTTTCTCGCAAAACGACTTGGAATGATAGGGGCGTTTTAGTCTTTTGTCTCAAAACACCGTTTCCAATTTTACGTTAATTTTTGGAAGGCGTAGAGCACGATCAGGCTCTGTAGATCTGTGTGTTTCGTCTCCACGATCACCCCGGTATTTTCAGATTATTTTTCTGACGCCCGAGGCGAGAAATATCACCCGGATTAATCTCGACCGTTGATTTTTAGCCCAAATCACTTGATTTTCAAATTTAAAATCTGATCTTAGCAATCCCTAAAAATCATCAAACGTATCAAGGGGGGTTGATTCATCTGTTAAGTACACATTCCTTTTCCCTTAAGTCCACTTCCTATAACTCTAGACCCTCACCCATTTAACACATAACATCCAACCTATATAGAATCAAAAATTCTTTTATAACTTTATAAACCATCTAACCCTATCACGTGTACACAAGGGCCTAGGGTTTTGTTATTTCTTTCCCTCTCCCAGCCGCCACAAACAACCCTCTCCCGAGTTCCCCTTCTCTCCCTCCCACTTCTCTCCCCCTCATCCTCAAACCCCCGCCGGCGTAGCCTCGACCCCGACCGCCGCCGTCCGCCACCGCAGAGTGCGCGCAGCCGCTACTTAGCACTCACTGCCACTGCGTCTTGCTTTGCCGCCCCCGCCACCCATTCACAGCACCGCCAAAGCCCCCGACCGCCACCCGCTAGCATCCCGACCGCCGGTCGATCATCCCGCGGCATCCCTCGACCGTCCCGCCGCCGCTTTGCCGCCTATGCGACCGCTTGATCCGGCGGTTTTCTCCCCGTGGCGAGAGCAGCGGCAGCAGCTCTCCGAGCTGCTGTGTTTCTGACCGCCGCCTGCTGTCCCTGCGAGACTGCCGCAGAGCAGCCCCAATCACCCTCAGGCCGGCGACACCCCCCTCCGGCAGCTTCAAGGCCGGAAAACTTTTCGGCTGCCTCCCCAGGCCAGCCAGCGCACTCGATCAGTCTTCAATGATGTCGAGACGATGTTTGACGCATTTTGATCGCTGTTTTGGTGGCCTCTCGACGTCGCTAACCTTCTACGGACCACTACGGACGCGTGTTCGCTGTCCGCTATCTCCCGGAGCCGTAGAACGCTTTCCCGACGTTCCTGCTCGCTGTCCTCATCTCCAGTCCACTGCCAGAACGTTTTGGCTACGTACACCGTAGCCGAGACGCCACAAGAAGACGTTCTGTAGCCGTGCCATTCAGATCAGTCGCCGTTCAGACTCTACTTCCCATCCGCGTCAAACACCGGAGAGGTTAGTCCACCCTAACTTGTAGCGAACCCACACCATAACAAATCAAACCCTAACTAAAAGTTGGACAACTAAAATTAAATTTACTTTTTCGCACCAGTAAAATGATGTCACAGTAGAAATCGACCATCGGACAACTTTTATGTGCACATAGGGTAGTGGTCGATCTAGGTTGAATAAACTTCAAAATGTGACTATGACGAATAGGATAGACCCGCAATCTAGAAACAAACCCTAAATAGGAATTATTGAAAAATGTGACCTGACACCATCGTCGTGACACTGTTTCAGATGGACTACCGCAGACGCGACGCCTGGACGAGACGCCCCGGACGGACGACACACTCGCCATCGCAGGCAAGTGTACTCACTTGCTCTTTCGGCCGTGCCTAGGCCATAGACTGTTAGAACTATTAAACTGTGAACAAATAGAACCGGACGTGAAATGAGAGCGTCTGGGACACCCCTTGACGGCTTAGACTTGACGACGAAGTCTAAGCTCAAACAACAACTTTTGACCCCGTAGGGTCATCTTGTGTGTGCGTGCGTGTGGACCCCCTAGAAGAACCGTCCCTGTCTTGTCGTGTTGTGTCTTGTTTTGCACAGCTTGCGGGTAATATGGCACTCACTCGACAGAGTGAGTGATCCCTTATACTGATACACAGCTTGCGGGCAATAGGGCACTCACCAAGCTAGGTGAGTGATCCATTGTACGGATTTGTCTTGTGCACTTAGGTTGGGGTAGGGTTGAGCGTGCACACGGGAAGAGGGTCTAATCCCTCTCTAACGGTAAGGCATGAACCCTTCGAGTCACACGTGTCTTGTTTCTGTGCACAAGGTTGAGCGTTCCCTCGGTTGAGAAGGTGCTGGCCGCCTTCTAACCGAAAGGCGTGAACCTTAGTGACACAACTTGTCTTGTCTTGTCTTATCTTGTGACGTCTTGTCTGGACCTGTTTAGGTTAGTCTCATGGTCCGTAGTACTCGCTACGGCTACTACTTATCACGTTGTACTTGACGTGCCCCCGGTTTGCAAGCCGCAAATGGCCGGGGGACCCGGTGGAGGTTTAGATATTTGTAACCGCAAGCGCACGGTGTTGTAGTGTGGCTTGGGGGTCAAACACAGGGAGGCGAGGATGTGCTTGTGTCAAAGAGGATCAAAATCACCCCATGGGCGAGCTAGCCCGGATCAATTGAGGGTTTGTCACGGTAAAAGAATGCAAGGTATATACAATATGAAGGAAAAAACCCGGGACTCTGGTTTCAACCCCAACGAGCGACTCTCGCCGATACGGCCTACGGGTAGAATGGCGATCGGAATTAGGGTCTAGTGGTGAGACGTTGCCTCTAAAAGTGGTACCGGCATCCCATGGGCCCGATATTCCGGTCGGTGCCCAGGATGATACGCCGGACTTCCCGGGTTCGATCAGTGGGCACTCCCGTGTCCATTAACACTGATCGACTCCGGGAGCACTAAGCTCGCAACGATAACTCCCAACGTCTCATCCTGCCGCTCCCGCGTGCTAGGATTCGGCATCTACGCTAAGGGCGTGAGCTATGGCTAGGGAGTCAACCGCTATGTTTATGCCCCCTTGGCCCAACGGTCAAAGGCGGTCTTTTTCCCGCCGATGACAATAAAACACCCCGCGTAACCGTTAGATTCCTAATCCCTATCGATTTCCTAACACTATGGACGCATCGGGAAGAGCCCCTGAAGGGGTTTCCGCCAAAATCCCGGATTAGGGAACTACTCACAAATATTCATTAAAAAGCGATCTAAATGAAAATAGACCGTCAAAATCATAATCAGACATTAGAAATGCAATGGTAGTAAAGCAATTAAGATAATACTAAAGTTTTACAAAGATCCGAAAACTTACAAAAACTGGGAAATTACAGCCGTCACAAAATGAAGAAAACAGTAAAAAATAACCGACTCCCGAATCTGGGAAACCTAGGGTTCTATTTATAGAAAACAACATCACCCGATCGGTTGACAAGTCAACCGGTCAGGTGAGCCACTTCACAAAATTACAGCGCAATGCGGGGGTTTCACCCGGTCAGTATGAACCGGTCGGTTGGAACTTGGTGCGGTCGGTTGGATCTTGGTGCCGACCGGTTGGATCTTGGTGCGGACCGGGGGAGACCGGTTGGATCTTCGAGCCTTGACTGTTGAAATTCAGCTATAGGTGAACAGATCATGTGATGGTCACCCGATCGGTTGGCAATCAGCTTTAAATTTCCAGAGACTTTGAGCTTTTGACCCGGTCACTGAACCGACCGGGTGACTTCTCATGAGCTGCAAGCTGCGCCCGGGTGGTGCACGCGTGCATCACCCGATCGGTTGGAGATGACCAACCGACCGGGTGAGGGGCTGAAAGATGCAATCTTCGTCGTTTGACCCCCTGGATCACGCGTGACTCCTCCCGTTGCTCCGGGGACACATGATATCATCGTTTTATGCCCCAAATGCCAGTAAACTCCTGCAAAACACGGAAAACACGGAAAAGTGAAAGAAAACAAGAAAACACGAGAAAACACGAGAAAACACGAGAAAACACGAGAAAACGAATAAAAGACGGCGGTAAAATACGGAAAAACACGGAAGAAAACGTGCGTAAATATATGAAATATAAACGCACGTCAAAATCTCCCAAGCTGAACTCTTCCTCGTCCTCGAGGAAGACGAGTGAGAGTAGGAGCTCGGGGAGGAAAAATAGAGAGAAAGAGAGAAAAAGAAAACTTTATATCCTAGATCGCCCGTCAGGGCCAACAAAATCAAAAGACACACCAAGCAAGCAAATGCCAAATCACATCACTAAACCAAGGAGTACGAGTCCAGACAAGTGCCGTGGGCCCACGTGGTGAAGCGCGAGTGAGTGTGGTCGTGCGCTAGCAGACTGTGTCACTATCTACGATGTGCAATAAAGCTCGATATACACAAATCCAGGAAATGACCCAAATATCGATTCGAATTGAATAAAGCGGTGAATATATAGTTCAAGCATGAATGAGAATAGAGAGAGAATCGAAACATATCATGCGCCAGGGACTCCACAACTAGGGTTTTGGAAATCACCACACTAAAGCCTAGATAATAGCTAAAAAGTTCCTAAGCCAAGTGTTTTCGAAAACGATGGGGGTTGAGATGATGTGGAGTAGATCACTCGGTGCAAATTCTCGCCTTCCCTTTATTCTCGGCAAGTAGGAAAATATTCACACGGGAATTTTTTTTAATTGGTTTTGGGCATTTGTATTTTTTTTTGGCTTTTTGGCTATACAAAAATTTTCTCTTTCTTTTCTTTTTTCTTCTTTTTGGGTTTTTCTTTTCTTTTCTCCCCTTTTTTTGGATTTTTTTGGATATTGGGGTATATACATGTGTACTCTCCCAAGTGGGAGAACGGTACATGACGAGGGGATTTGCACCAAGTAAAACAAAAAAAGAAATCGGAATCTAAACACTTGGGCAAAGGAAACTATTCTCGCTAATTAGAGCATGGACTAAATGGATTATCCTAGTCCTTAATTGTGGAATCCCGACACATGCGAAATGAAGCATACGATATATATATATAATCATGCATTCAGAAACATGCAAGAGAAGCAAATACCGCATTATTCATATAGAAGCGTGATAATGTAGGGGTCATTCCTGGACAGTTATATAAAGCAAAACCACACAGCGGAAGCACATCAAACAGCTAGGCACGACACACGACTCACAAAAAGCTAAGTGGACCCACGATGCGTGAAATGCAAGAGGACTCGATATCCTAGGGTTAGTGAGTGTGATTATCAATGCTATGCTAGGTGTGTGTGATCTTGTGGCAATTATCCATCATAGGGCTCATCTCTAGGAGAAAAAGATAAAAAGAAGAAAAGGAAAATTAAAAACACGATGAAAACGACACAAAAACGAAAAAGAAAGACTCAAACGACGCACAAAGTGCGACTCCCCCAAGCTGAAGTTTGCATTGCCCTCAATGCAATAAGAGTGAGTATGGGAGGGCAATGAAAATGGGGGGGAATACGCACAGACACAAAAAGACACGAAAAACAAGAAAAACATAGATACAAAAATGAAAATAAAGAAAAATCAAAATCAAACCACACGACACCAAAATAGAAAAAGAAAGAAAGAAAATGACATGACACACAAAAATAAAACAAGCACACACACAAAGAGAAAACAAAACACGACAACACAGCAAAACAGACTTTCCCCAAGCTAGTCATGACAATGCTAGCGATGAGATATGAACGTGAAAGTGCAGAAATATGCAAAGGGGAAGTCAAAACAAAGTGAAATCAAAAGTCAGGAGAAGGCGAATCCTCGCCCTCCTCAGAAGAGGGTGTGGATGGGTGGGTGGGGGAGACAGGGGTGTGCGGAGAAGCGGGGAAAGAGGTGGAGGAATAGGTGCAGTGGTGGTGTGAACGATGGGAGGAGTGTCGGTGGAGGTGGGTAGTAGTGGAAGTAGGACGATCAGGGCTGTGGTAGAAGGGATAGAAATGGGGGGAGAAGACGTGATGGTGACGGTAGTGGGTGGCGGTGGAAGAGATCTGGAGCGCACCTGCAATTTCTTGCGGCGCACATAACCAGTGACGGTAGAGGAGGGAGGAGGTGGTGGAGGGGCAAGAGAAGTGGTCGTGAGAGGAAAAGTGGATATGGGGATGTGAGTAGATGTGGGAGGGGGGATGATCGCCTAGGTGGAGGTGAAGGTGGTGGGGATGTGTGGGAGGGTGGAGGAGAAGAATGTGATGGGGGAGGTGATGGAGGTGGGGATGTGTGGGAGAGTGGAGGAGAAGATCGTCGAGGTGGTGAAGGTGGTGGTGGTCCGTGGAGGTGAGTGAGGATGCAAAGAATGGCGGCCACGTTCCTCTCAAGTGCGAGGAAGCGTGGGTGGGCGAGAAAGGAGGACGGTGATGGGTCCGAGGGGGCTGAGGACATGGCGAGATCACGGAGGGCTGCGACCTCCCTCTCAAGAGCAAGACGGGCAGAGACCTGGCGGTGACAAAAGGAAGTGGACTGACGTGAGGCGGAAGTTGTGCCGGCAGGTGATGTGGAAGTAGTGCCGGCGGCAGTGGTCATGCCGACACTGGACACGAGGCTAGAGATGGCCGCAAAAAGGTGCTCAGAGGTGATGGGGCCAGGAGCAGAAACAGGGTGACTCGGGCCAGCCCCAATATCTCCCCGAGATGCAGGAATATCCTGCTCACCTAAGTGGGCGGCAGGGGATGGTGATCTACGTGCGCCCAGGGGAAGGAAAGGAAGGTGCAACCCCGCAAAGAACTCGGGATCGGGCGGGAAAGTCCAATCCGCCACGAGAGCAACAGTCATGCGAATGGGGTTGGGGAGAATGGTGTAGGGGCGAGGGGGGTGGCCGTAATTGAATTCGAAGCGACCATCCGGGCAGGGCTTAATCATATGAATGTGCCGCAGGACGTCAAGATCTAGACGTGAGGGTCCTGTGGCGATGGGAAGACCACGGGGGATATGGATATTAAACGGGGGGTATGAAGCAATAATAGTGATAATGCCCCCACAGTAGATCTTGCCCTTCCCGGCCCTGCTAATCTCGAGAAGCTTGTAAACAAGCCAATCGCCAGCATGAACAGGGACAGTAGGGGCCCTAAAGCTAACTCCATCGTCATCACGAACAAAGGGGAAAGTCATGGCCCTGAGAATAAAAAGATCGGGGATAGTCACGGTGCCTGACTCATCCCACGGGAAAAATGCAGAGGAAATGATCCTATGGGCCAGACGAAATATGGGATGGATGATGGAGGAGGCCTTAGCCTTACCCCGGGGATAGAGACGGAGTAAGGTGAGGCGGAACCAAAAGTTATCGACGTTAAATTCCGGGGGGTATCCGTAGTGTCGGATAGCATCATTCCCTAGAATAAGGAAACCAAATATACGATTGATGGTATCCAGGTTGGTGCGTATGGTTTGGTTACGCACCCGGAAAGTGACGGTCGACCCCGACTCACAAACGAGGGAGGAAAGGAATTCTAGGGTGAGTGACGGGTAGGACACCGCAGAGGCATTCAGGAAGGCCAACCAACCTAGGTTAGCAAAAAGAGTCTCGACCTCGGTGAAGACGCCGAGGTCGACGAGTGTTTGGGTGTGGGCAAACTTGGTTGATAGATGCCCCCTAGCATCTAGTCTGTGGTAGAAGTCTTTCTGCTCTTGGTTCCTGAATAGGTACCCATGCGGGCCCAACATGGGGTCCACAGGGGGGGATAACTGGAGGGGGAGGGGCTAGTGTCAGCTCACGTGTGCGGGGAGGGGGACGTGTATGTTTACGTTTCTTTCAGGACGGTTCCTCCTCCCGCATTATACCCTTCCCTTTATCTCTCTCTCGGGCCATGTGTGCGTGTGAGTGGTGTAAATAAGTGCAAAATACTATGAAAGTGCACACACACGAGCAACCAAGCAAATCAAATATTTAGGGCAAAAATTGAGATTTGAAAAGTGGAGCGAAGTTACACCGTAGAAATTCGAGTTCGTCGCTTGTAGACGACCCAATGCCATGCAATGGGAAAAGTGTGGAGCCGCGGCACTCTTTTTCAGCAAAAAATTCGAAAGTGGGGGTTGGTATTGGAAGTTAGGGCTAGAGAAATGCGAAATGGGCGAGGGAGAGAGAGAAATAGACGGAGAGATTCAAGGGGGAGGTGGAGAGAGATGTTAATGGAGGATTGGAGGTTGTGGGAGAGGGGTTTTAGGTAGTCGGGTGCTTGGAGGAGACGAAACAACGGTGAAACGGCGAGATCGGGCGAGGGTTTTTGAACGGGTGGGTCGGGGGTATTTATAGGTTTTAAGTCGAACCGGTTGGGTGAGTTGTCACCCGATCGGTTGACTTTAGGTCGAAATTTGATGCCGAAAAAACGCTACAGGCGACCCGATCGGTTGAGAACTCAACCGATCGGTTCGCCGCTCCACACATTTTCCCGAGAAGTCAGAGTTACTCACCCGGTCTGTCAACCGGTCTCGCTTATTGTCACCCGGTCGGTTGACAAACCCCTGAAATTTTCCCGAGAATTTCCCCAGGTTACCCGGTCTGCTCACCCGGTCTCTTCTTTCTTCACCCGGTCGGTTCATTTAGTTGCTGATACGGGTGCTAGCTGATACATCCCAACCGATCGGGTGAGTTATCACCCGATCGGTTGAGGCCTTGTTTTCTGCAAAAACCCAAAAATCGCCTAAGTTCCTTCACGGAAGTTGTTTCGGCTAGATTTATTTATAAAAATAGATAAAATAAAGTTAAGAAAAAGTCCTAAAAAGTGAAGCAAAAGTTTAGAGCATGGGTTGCCTCCCATGAAGCGCTTTTGTTTAACGTCGTTTAGCTCGACGCCCCTAGATGATGTTCAAGGCGGACTATAGGGGTGATGCCCGAAGTGTAGCATCGCTTCAGATTCTCCCTTCGGCGTAGTCGGTGGCTGTAAAAAGATTTGCTCGACTACCCTCCCTTTGTCTACAAGATCCGGGGGCTTCTCCCTCAAATTGGCGTCTACCGCCATCTTTTTCAGGATCCGGACCTCATCACCGGTGAGGTCCATGGGTTCTTTCCCCTTTCTCCTCGTGGGAGGAGACTTATAGAATCCGGAAGGGATCACATGTTGCGCGACCGCCTCATTAGCAACATCATTCTTTGGGGAGCCAACTTGCTCTCCAAGGTTCCCCAAGCTATCAGAGGGATTCCTCGAGAGCACTTCCCAGGCACTTGTTTCAACAGATCTATCTTCTTCATTCTCCAGCATACTGATACTCGGATCATCCGGGGGATTTGGATGCTTCATCGACAAGCCTAAGTCAAATTCGACTCTTTCTTGGCCCACATTGAGGGAAAGCTTCCCATTCTTCACGTCTATCAAAACTCCGGCGGTAGCTATAAAGGGCCGTCCAAGAATAATTGGGGTATGCTTGTCTTCCGGCATGTCCATCACCATAAAATCAACCGGTACATGCACTCCTTTCACATCGACGGGGAGGTCGTCCACTACTCCCACCGGATACTTGACCGAACGGTCAGCAAGTTGCAATGTCATGCCGGTGGGCTCTAAGTCTCCCATGCCTATTCTCTTGTACAACGACAGGGGCATTAAGCTGACACTTGTGCCTAGATCGACGAGCGCCCTCTGGATTTGCACTTCCCCAATAGAGCAAGGGATGGAGAAACTTCTGGGGTCCTTGAGCTTGGGCGGATTTGCGCGCTGAATGAGGGCGCTACACTCCGCCATTAACACGACCTTCTCTTTTCTAGATCCTCGTGTCACCAAGTCTTTCAAGAATTTTACATAGGAGGGGATCGTTTCAATAGCTTCTAGGAAGGGGATTTGAAGGCTCAAATCTTTGACCATGGCAAAAAATTTGCTATACTTCTCGTCGATTTTTGCTTGGGCCAAACGTTGCGGAAAGGGCACAACGGGCTTGAATACCCTCAAATTCCCTTCTTCTTTCTTCTTCTCTTCTTCGGGGGTTCCCTCCGGAGCCACAATTTTTGGCGACGGGGCACCGTCGTCATTAGCTTTCTCAATTGGCCGATCAACGGCCAGTGGTGCTTCAGGTTCCCTGGGTGTCGCTCTAGTAGGAATTTGTGTCCCGCTCCTCAAGACGATGGCGGACACGTTTTCATGTTCATGTGTGGGTGCCAAGGTCCGATTTACCCCCCTAGGATTCACCTCAGGCTGTGGCGGTAATAAATTCTGCGGTCTCTGAAGGTTCGCCACTTGCAACCCCAGTTGGGTCACCTGATCAGTGAGGACTCTTTGTCCCATCTCCAGCTTCAGATTGATCTTCTCCTGGTTGGCTATGTATTGAGTCAAGAGGGACTCAACCGGAGAAATGGCCCTCTGCTGGCCGTATTGCTGCTGGGCGGGCGGCTGATTCCTAGGAGCATACTGTTGATACTGTTGTGGAGGTTGTTGCTGATGAAATTGCTGTTGCTGAAACTACTACTGGGGCCTAGCCGACTGATATATCTGCTGTTGTTGCTGAGCCGGCTGTTGATAGGGTGCCCGGTAGCTAAGGTTCGGATGATTCCGGTTGTTGGATGAGTAGGCCGGGTTGGAGTTGGTTCGTGGTGGAAAAGGCGCATTCCCCGTAGGATTGTAAAATAAAGCGCTCGCCTGATCCAACGGTGGTGAAATGTCACCACTGTCGAACTCTCCAAAAACTTCGGACTCCACCGCAGCAATCTGTTGTGTACCGGTGCCACCGGCGCCTACCATCAATGCGGAAATCTGGGTTGACAGCAAGTCAAACTTGTTTGATAATTTGTCGACGTCTTCGACACTATGGATGCCCCCAGATCTTGGTGTGGCTCTCTCGTCACACCATCATTCATTGTTGGATGCCATATTTTCCAAAATTTGCCCGGCATCTTCTTCGCTTCTTGACATGAAGGACCCTCCAGCTGCGGCGTCCATGGAAGATTTTAAATCGTCCCTCAACCCATTATAGAACAGATTTATGATCTGCCACTTGGGGAGCTCATGGTGGGGACATCTTCTCTGCATCTCCTTCTATCTTGTCCAAACCTCATGCAAGGACTCGTGACTGGCCTGGGAGAAGGAGGAGATCTCGCTCCTCAGCTTCATGGTCTTCCCCGGGGGAAAGAACTTCGTCAGGAAGGCATTGGAGAGCTTCTCCCAGGTGTTGAATGTATTCGGGTCCTTCCCCCTAAGCCACAGCTTGGCCTTATCTCTCAAGGAGAAGGGGAACAGCTTTAGTCGGATCGCCTCAGTTGTGACACCGTTTATCAGGAAGGTGTCATATTTCTCCAAGAAGGAGTCTAGATGCTCGATCGGGCTCTCCATGGGTGCACCCGAAAATTGATCCTGCTGGATCCACGTCACTAAAGATGGCTTAAACTCGAAGCTTTGAGCCGTAATAACTGGAGGACGGATGGCGGAGGTGGACTCAATAGATGGCATCGAGTACTCCAGCAGGGATTTGTGAGGCGTGGTGTTCTCCCCCATGGTTTCAGGATCCTCTCTTCTTTGCTTCTCGGCGGCCAAATGCCTTAGGGTGGCGTTTATCTCTGGATCAACGGGAATCAAGTCGTCGAGACTTCTTGAACTCCTGCGCATGAAAAACAATAAACACCCGTGAAGCGGAAAGTGGGAAAGAAACAGATAAGGTTAGAAATAAAAAAAATAGAAATAAGAATAAGAAAATAAAAAGGAAAAAGGAAGAATGCGAAAATTATCGCGAGGTAGGGATGAGAGCTAGACACGAGGGTTCATGAAATCCAAAAATAACAAGCACGTTGCCTCCCCGGCAACGGCGCCATAAACATGACGTGCCCCCGGTTTGCAAGCCGCAAATGGCCGGGGGACCCGGTGGAGGTTTAGATATTTGTAACCGTAAGGGCACGGTGTTGTAGTGTGGCGTGGGGGTCGAACACAGGGAGGCGAGGATGTGCTTGTGTCAAAGAGGATCAAAATCACCCCATGGGCGAGCTAGCCTGGATCAATTGAGGGTTTGTCACGGTAAAAGAATGCAAGGTATAGACAATATGAAGGAAAACCCCCGGGACTCTGGTTTCGACCCCAACGAGCGACTCTCGCCGATACGGCCTACGGGTAGGATGGAGATCGGAATTAGGGTCTAGTGGTGAGACGTTGCCTCTAAAAGTGGTACCGGTATCCCATGGGCCCGATATTCCGGTCGATGCCCAGGATGATACGCCGGACTTCCCGGGTTCGATCAGTGGGCACTCCTGTGTCCATTAACAATGATCGACTCCGGGAGCACTAAGCTCGCAACGATAACTCCCAACGTCTCATCCTGCCGCTCCCGCGCGCTAGGATTCGGCGTCTACGCTAAGGGCGTGAGCTATGCCTAGGGAGTCAACCGCCAAGTTTATTCCCCCTTGGCCCAACGGTCAAAGGCGGTCTTTTTCCCGCCAATGAAAATAAAACACCCCGCGTAACCGTTAGATTCCTAATCCCTATCGATTTCCTAACCCTATGGACGCATCGGGAAGAGCCCCCGAAGGGGTTTCCGCCAAAATCTCGGATTAGGTAACTACTCACAAATATTCATTAAAAAGCGATCTAAATGAAAATGGACCGTCAAAATCATAATCAGACAATAGAAATGCAATGGTAGTAAAGCAAGTAAGATAATACTAAAGTTTTACAAAGATCCGAAAACTTACAAAAACTGGGAAATTACAGCCGTCACAAAATGAAGAAAACAGTAAAAAATAACCAACTCCCGAATCTGGGAAACCTAGGGTTCTATTTATAGAAAACGACATCACCCGATCGGTTGACAAGTCAACCGGTCGGGTGAGCCGTTTCACAAAATTACAGCGCAATGCTGGGGTTTCACCCGGTCAGTATGAACCGGTCGGTTGGAACTTGGTGCGGTCGGTTGGATCTTGGTGCCGACCGGTTGGATCTTGGTGCGGACCGGGTGAGGAGACTGGTTGGATCTTCGAGTCTTGACTGTTGAAATTCAGCTATAGGTGAACCGATCGGGTGAAGGTCACCCGATCGGTTGGCAATCAGCTTTGAATTTCCAGAGACTTTGAGCTTTTGACCCGGTCACTGAACCGACCGGGTGACTTCTCGTGAGCTCCAAGCTGCGCCCGGGTGGTGCACGCGTGCATCACCCGATCGGTTGGAGATGACCAACCGACCGGGTGAGGGGCTGAAAGATGCAATCTTCGTCGTTTGACCCCCTGGATCACGCGTGACTCCTCCCGTTGCTCCGGGGACACATGATATCATCGTTTTATGCCACAAATGCCAGTAAACTCCTGCAAAACATGGAAACACGGAAAAGTGAAAGAAAACAAGAAAACACGAGAAAACACGAGAAAACGAATAAAAGACGGCGGTAAAATACGGAAAAACACGGAAGAAAACATGCGTAAATATATGAAATATAAACGCACGTCAGTACTTTTTCTGCTGCGTTACTTTTTTTTGTTACTCTGTTGTAACCCCAGCATGCTAATCAACCAGTAAAACGTTGCTTAAAATTTCGGTACACTTGCAGTAGAGTCTAACCCTCTTTTGTAGACTTTACCTGACGTACAGTTCCTTTCTTTTGGGTGATGTACATCAGGTGTTGAGCCGGAGCACGTAGACGAGGCGGACCTGCCAGAGTACGTAGAGCCGGAGGACGTTGATCCAGAGTACGTGCCCGAGGAGGACCAGAGCTAGAGATCTTCACGTTGCTGATTCTGAGGTTTTTACTGTAGCTTAGTTGGGTGCGTAGCACCGTTTACTGTCTGTCTAGTTTGGGGGCTTGCACCATTAGTTTACTTTCAGCTGTTTGTAGCCGTGTTGGCTTTTGTTTAGACTCCATGTACTTTCTGGATATCTGTTGAATAAAAATGAATGCATCTCTTTTAGTACTTTTGTTGTTCCGTACTTTTCTGCAGGGACCTGTTCCTTCGTCTTGGAGTACCACACAGACGCTTATTGGGTCCGAGCTTCACAGCTCCGGCCTAAGCGGGCCTTAGTCACGCATCGCCTCCGTAGTTTTGGGAAGCAGGGCGTGACAGGTTTTAGTGGTGGCCCATGCAGGTCCTTTTCTGCAAAAAGTTCGGAACGATAGAAGTATTAACATTCTTTTTATTATTATCCAGTAATGTGTGAGAGTCTAAGTTGTGTTTTTCCTGTCGTTAGGATGGTGGGTGGACGTGAAGCTCGAGATGGACCTTCAGCTGACGGGACTTTGGATGGCCGAGGTGATGATCTTCGCTAATTACTGGGCGTTATGAGGGAGATGTTAGACGTTCAATATCGGTTGGTTGATCAGGCGCATCAGATTGCCCATGCTGCCCAGGCTCCTCTGACTGCACCACCACCACCACTACGAGGGAACCGAATAGTGGAGCAGTTCAAGCCAACAGCTAGGCCTGCAGTGGGACCCGCTCAGTCGACGTCTTTCAAGAGGTCTGGAGCACCTTCGCAGAGTCAGATCAAGGGACCATGTCATTACTATGGCAAGCCAGGACATCAGCAGAACACTTACAGGAAGAAGCTGGGATTGTGTCTGACATGTGGTGATTCCACGCACGCGGTTAGAGATTGCCCGAGGCATCGTCGTGTGGAAGGCGGAGCGCCAGTTCCAGTGCAGCGTAGAGCGCCTGCCCCAGTTCAGAGAGGATCTGCTATCTGTGGACCACCCTTGGCCCCACAGGAGCAGATGTTTCGGCAGGCAATGCAACACCGGGGGTCGGCGTACACCCTGACAGCCGACGAGGCTGAAGAATTGGATGGTGTTATAGCAGGTATATTCTTTTGAGATCTGGTCTTTTCTTTTACAGTTAAATTGTTTCGCTTGTATATGTGTGTTGTCTTTGCTAGTTGTTGGGTATTGGGTTGGCTGTAGTTCTTTTATACCTTAGGCACCATTCTAGTGTCGTCTCACCTGGCCCTGGCCTTGTTCGACTCCGGTGCATTCCATGTGCATCATACCCCGGGAGTTGTATCAAGATACTCTTTTTTCCCCGTACACTTCCAAAGTGTTGGGACATCTTCCCAGGGAACGAAGTAGTGACTGAATTTGGATTGTCGATCGATCCCCTTGGTGGTCAGTGGACATGAACTATTGGATTTCATTGTCCATGATCTACCGCTTTTTGATGTCGTTCTTGGCATCGATTGCTGGGAGACTTCCACGCTCTGTTTGAATGCCACAGTGAGAATGTGGTATTCAGGATTCCGGGCCATCTTAAGTTCGAGTTCTCGCGGAATGCAGAGCCGATGACGAAGCTGATGAGGAAGGACGTGCAGTTTCGTTGGTCAGAAGCTTGTGAGGAGGCCTTCAATATCTTGAAGGCGAGGTTGACTTCAGCACCGGTTTTGGCGGTACCGGATCGGATCGAAGGCTTCGAAGTATATTGTGATGCATCAGGGAAGGGCCTAGGATGTGTTTTGCATCAGCATGGCCACGTGGTCGCGTACGCTTCTCGTCAGTTGCGGACTCATAAGAAGAATTACCTGACGCACGATCTGGAGTTGGCAGCGGTGATATTTGCACTGAAGATCTGGAGGCACTTCTTGCTGAGTGAGAGCATGAAGATTTTCACCGATCACAAAAGCTTGAAGTACATCTTTATGCAGAAGGAGTTCAACATGCATCAGAGACGATGGTTAGAGCTCATGGCTGATTATGAGATAGACTTGCAGTATCACCCAGGGAAGGTGAACGTAGTGCCCGATGCTTTGAGTAGACTTCCTACTGCGATGATGCATACTGCCGACTGGAGGATACAGCAGGAGCTGAGAGAGATGGATTAAGAAGTCGTCCTACCTGGTATGGTTCATTCATTCATGAATTTACAGATTCAGTCCACGATCGTGGATCGGATCAAGGCAGCACAGGCAGGAGATCTGAAGTTACAGAGGATCAGGAGACATGTTGAAGCTGGACTACGGACGGAGTTCGTAATTCATGAGGATGGTTCACTGAGGTATGGCAGCAGACTCTGCGTACCTACAGGTGACTGTTCGGGAGGAGCTTTTGAGCGAGGCTCATAGCTCGCCATATTCTATACATCTCGAAGGCACCAAGATGTATAAGGACATCCGTCTGAATTACTGGTGGATTGGCATGAAGAGGAGTGTGGCACGGAGTGTTGCCAAGTGTTTAATATGCCAACAGGTGAAGGCTGAGCACCATCGTACGGTTGGATTGCTACAACCGCTTCCTATTCCGGAGTGGAAGTGGCAACATATTACGATGCATTTCATGACTGGTTTGCCTCGGACCCCGAAACAGAACGACGCAGTCTAGGTGATCGTTGATCGGTTAACTAAGTCTGCACATTTCATCCCCTTCCGAGTGGGCCAGTCTACGGAAGTCTTGGCGAGGAAATACCTAGAGGTAAAATTTTATTTTACTTCTCTTTTAATTTCCTTTTTGAGTTAGTTGTGATGTAGACCGTGTACGTGCAGGAAATCATACGCTTACACGGAGTCCCCGTGAGCATCGTGTCTGACAGAGACTCAAGGTTCACATCTCATTTCTGGAGAAGTCTGCATGAGAATTTGGGTACGAGTCTGAGTTTCACCACTGCGTACCACCCGCAGACCGATGGCTAGTCCGAGAGGACTATTCAGATTCTGGAGGATATGCTGCGAGCTTGTATGCTCGATTTGAAGGGATCTTGGGAGGACCATCTTCACTTGGTGGAGTTTTCATATAACAATAGCTACCAGGCGAGCATTGGCATGGCGCCGTTTGCTGCCTTATATGGGAGGAAATGTCGATCGCCACTGAGCTGGGATGACATTGGAGATCGGGAGCTGTTGGGTCCAGAGATGATAGTGGAAGCTGTGGATGTCGTGAGAGACATCAGGGAGAAGCTCAGAGTTGCGCATGATCGATTCAAGCATTGGGCTGATGCCAAGAGGAAACCTTTGGAGTTCCAGCCTGGGGACCACGTCTTCCTGAAGATTTCTCCGAACGGCGGAGTTATTCGTTTCGGACAGAAGAGAAAGCTGAGTCTGAGGTTCATTGGACCATTCGACGTGCTGGAGCGTGTGGGAGCAGTGGCCTACCGCCTTGTTCTGCCACCATCTTTGGAGGGTGTTCACGACGTATTCCACATATCTCAATTACGTCGGTACGTCAGTGATCCGTCGCACACGGTTAATTTCTATGAGATTACGGTCCGCCTGGACCTGACATATGACCAGCAGCATGTGCAGATTTTGGACCGTCGACAGAAGCAATTGAGGAATAAGGTAGTCGACCTGGTGAGAGTGATGTGGCGTCATGGATCACCTGGAGAGTCCACTTGGGAGCGTGAAGAGGAGATGAGAGAGCGTTTCACATCTTTGTTTGCTGATTAGTGTTATTGATTCCGAGGAAGAAATCTTTATTTTAGTGGGGTAGAATGTAACGGTCGCTTTCCGACCTTATGGATTTTCTGCGTGCACGTACTTTATCGTGCACGTAATTTATTTGGCTATTTCTGAATTCCGGTATATGCGATGTGATATGTCGTTGTGACCGTATGAGAGTGTAGAATTTTATAGTAATTTTTGGGAACGTCATTTCACGGCTCGTTTTCTCGCAAAACGACTTGGAATGATAGGGGCGTTTTAGTCTTTTGTCTCAAAACGCCATTTCTAATTTTACATTAATTTTTGGTAAGCGTAGCGCACGATCAGGCTCTGTAGATCTGTGTGTCTCGTCTCCACGATCGCCCCGGTATTTTCGGATTAATTTTCTAACGCCCGAGGCGAGAGATATCACCCGGATTAATCTCGACAGTTGATTTTCAGCCCAAATAACTTGATTTTCAAATTTAAAATCTGATCTTAGCAATCCCTAAAAATCATCAAACGTATCAAGGGGGGTTGATTCATTTGTTAAGTACACATTCCTTTTCCCTCAAGTCCACTTCCTATAACTCTATACCCTCACACATTTAACACATAACATCCAACCTATATAGCATCAAAAATTCTTTTATAACTTTATAAACCATCTAACCCTATCACGTGTACACAAGGGCCTAGGGTTTTGTTATTTCTTTCCCTCTCCCAGTCGCTACAAACAACCCTCTCACGAGTTCCCCTTCTCTCCCTCTCACTTCTCTCCCCCTCATCCTCAAACCCCCGCCGGCGTAGCCTCGACCCCGACCGCCGCCGTCTGCCGCCGCAGAGCGCGCGCAGTCGCTACTCAGCACTCACTGCCGCTGCATCTTGCTTCGCCGCCGCCGCCACCCATTCACAGCACCGCCAAAGCCCCCGACCGCCACCCGCCAGCATCCCGACCGCCGGTCGATCATCCCGCGGCATCCCTCGACCGTCCCGCCGCCGCTTTGCCACCTGCGTGACCACCTGATCCAGCGGTTTTCTCCCCACAACGAGAGCAATGGCAGTAGCTCTCCGAGCTGCTACGTTTCTGACAGCCGCCTGATGTCCCCGCGAGACCGCCGCACAGCAGCCCCGATCACCCTCAGGCCGGCGACACCCCCCTCTGGCAGCTTCAAGGCCGGAAAACTTTTCGGCTGCCTCCCCAGGCCGGCCAGCGCACTCGATCAGTCTTCAACGACGTCGAGACGACGTTTGACGCCTTTTGATCGCTGTTTTGGCGGCCTCTCGACGTCGCTAACCTTCTACGGACCGCTACGGAAGCGTGTTCGCTGTCCGCTATCTCCCGGAGCCATAGAACGCTTTCTCGACGTTCCTGCTCGTTGTCCTCATCTCCAGTCCACTGCCAGAACGTTTTGGCTACGTACACCGTAGCCGAGATACCACAAGAAGACGTTCCGTAGCCGTGCCATTCAGATCGGTCGCCGTTCAGACTCTACTTCCCATCCGCGTCAAACACCGAAGAGGTTAGTCCACCCTAAATTGTAGCGAACCCACACCATAGCAAATCAAACCCTAACTAAAAGTTGGACAACTACAATTAAATTTACTTTTCCGCACCAGTAAAATGATGTCACTGTAGAAATCGACCATTAGACTACTTTTCTGTGCTTCTTCGGGCGCTTCTTCTTCTCCAATCTTCCAAATGCCGCCACTGCCGACTCCCGTTACCGGAGTAGTTAGTCCGATCCCTTCTTCAATCCATCTTCTTTTGGTCAGGTATTCTCTTGATCTTCTTTCGGATGGCTTCTCCTCTCGAGGGTGAAGGGGGTAGTGATGCAGTGAGGGAGGAAGTGGTGGTGAAGGAAGAAGAATTGGAAGAGACGTTGTGGCAGTGGAGAGAGAGATCATTTCTAAGGAGGGTTCTGAGGATTGCAGCGACCACTCGATGCAGAACTGACATGATCAATATCAAGGAAATTCGGGCGAGGTATGTCCGGCCTCCATGTGAGGTACGCCTCCCTGGAGCCGACGAAAGGATATGCGGTCCAGGGGATAACGAGGTCGGGGTTTATGTCCGAACTTTCGAGCTGGGCCTCTGATTTCCACTCAACCCACATCTCCTCCATCTGATGAATTTTCTCAAGCTTCCGCTCTTCGCGCTGGCTCCGAGCTCCATTGGTTTGATGATTGGCTTCGTCGTCCTTTGCCTCGCTAGCGATCTGAGTCCATGCCTGGCACTCTTCTGCCACTTCTTCGTAGTGAGGAGGGAGCGGATGCATTACCATGTGTACGAGAAGGCGGGGCGGTCTCTCATCCGTGGGGTGCCGGCCGACAGGAAACGATGGAGGGAGAGCTTCGTTTTTGTCCAGATGCCGACCGATGTGGTATTGATGTCGAACTGGGGGCATTGAACCCTTTAGTGAATGAGGAGGTGGCCTTGACAGAGGAGGATTTGGCGAGTTCCCAAATTTCAGAGGAGATTCCCGAGGCGGACCGGCAGCTGGCGAGCTTGACACAGGACGACCGGCTCGCCCAGCATATTTGGCCCGAAGGTATTTTGAATCCGACGAACTTTCTTATGTAGGCTTACCCTGAACTTTCTCTTCTTTGCAGGCAAAGGCACGATGCTCTCAAGGGAGGAGGTGCTGAGGGCAGCTAGGGTGCCTGTTGCGAAGAGGACAGACTCCCAGGACAAAGGTAAGGGATTGGTAGATGAGGAAGGGCCAGCGAAGGTGGACGCCCAAAAATGAGGCGTTGAGACCATGACTAGGGACAGGGCGGACAAGAGGCAACGAACATTCGAATCGGACGCTTCCTTCCACCGTTGTAACGAGGCTGTGCCTGAGGGTCAAGCTGACCCGGGGAAGGCCGCCACGACTCTTCCATAGATTCCGACTGTGGAGAAGCCCAGCAGGGCATCCACCATTGATCGGTGGCCTTACAGGATTCTCCAGCGAGAGATGGGGAGGGAGGCGCACCCGAGCTACGAGAGGGCACTTGCCCGCTTTAGGTCGAAGAGGGCTGAGGTTGAAGCCCTTCCAAGGGAGGATGTCCTCCAGCCGACCTACCTGATAGGCAGAGGGAGTGTGTTTTTGATGATGCCGAAGTGGCATCCCATCTGGTGGAAAATAGCATGCTGCCGCGGGATCATGAATCCCTGACCAATGTTGGCATGGAGTGGCTGTGTGCTTCTGTGATCTGGAATTGCATGCAGCTAGGTTGAGCTCCTAACCTCGTCCTACAAGTCTTTTTGCTTACACGTCTAACTGTGTCTTGGCTTCTTTTGTAGGCGGTGGCTGTAATGGCGGCTTTCCAATGCCACACCCCGGTGGCCCTAGTCAAGGCGTCTCTCGAGAGGACAAGGGTCGAGCTTCATGAGACACATGAAAAGTTACAGGAGAAGGACGCAGAGCTGGGACGAGTCGTGATGGTCCGTGACGCTCAGAAGAAGCTCATCGAGTACTTAGAGGTGAAGCAGGCAATGCTCGCCCATCAGCTTCAGGAGGAAAAGGCCAGGCGGGTTGACATCATGAAGAGGCATTCTGAGGAGATAGGCAGCAAGAAGTGGGTGATCGACCTTTAGCTGGGGGAGATAGACGACCTGAAGCGGGTAATCGAGGCGGGGAAAAGGGAGAAGGCTATCTTGAAGAGGCACATGGAGAAGAAGGAAAAGGTAGACCAGGGTATGATGGACGTCGCCATCTACCAATATTAGGATGAGGCGCTCATCCCATTACTACGAGCGGCGAAGGAGGCAGGCGTCGAGGAGGGGCTGGGGAGGATGAAGTGTAGGCTGGCAAGATTGCATCCCTCGCTTGAGGTCGATTTTCCCAAACTAGATGTGCCCTTAGCCGAGGAAAGAGAGGAATGGGGAGATGCGCCAGGGGTTGGTGGTCCGGCGAGCGACTCGCAGGTACACAAGCTCCGGGCGGCGACATGCGAGAATGAAGCAGCCAAGTCGAGGAGTTTTTAGGGTAGGACGAATTTTGTACGGCCGGCTTCGGGCCGAGCCTGATGTCACATTGTATTTTTGGTAGACCCTGGGTTATAAAAAGTTAGTTATATAAATGAAATGCGAGACTTTTCCGTACTCTTTGTTTTCCTTGTTGGTTGTGCGGATGGTATTTTTGCCTGGGTAAGAATGCCCCCAACATTCTTCTACTGCCGAGTGCTGAGCCAGGGAGGAGTAGAATGTTGAGATGTGCTATGTTCGATTAGGGCTTGAGGCCGAGGTACCGACGAGGGGAGAGGGACTAACGCTTAGTCGTGGCCTAGTGGGTAGAGCCGGCGTTGCTGTGTGCCGACTTCCATAGATGTTGAGGTCCGAGAGATGTCGAAGGCGACGCTTTGCAGGTTAGCCCCGGCTCCGATACGAGCTCGTAGCTCGGCCCTCCGGGCCAGCCTTGAGGGGCGAAAGGTCCCTCCGGATGACTTGACGGTCCTTTGGCCCTCGATCTGAAGTGTTAGTCTGTACAGTTATGCAGGGTAGTATAATAGTGCACCAAAACTCTTACTCATGAAGTTTGGCCCTCGGTCTTATGGCAAACTCTCTCATTACCTACCGTAAGATAGGGGAGCGGGTCCTCGATCCGAGCGAAGGGAAAGGGTGGGAACTATTTCGAAAAACCAGCCCACTGTTTCGATGCAATCATTTCGAATCGAAGGCAGAGGATAACGAAGCATCCAAACCGTTCTGCAGGCGACGCGTGGTGGATGTGACTGCAGTTGTCAGTCGAAGCGTCAGAAGGCTCAGATCTACTATGCATGGCAAGACCTCTAGGGCTGGGATCGCTCGACGAATCCTATAAATGGGGGGAAGCCAATGAATGTTTCCCACTTCTGAGTTTTATCGTGTTCTTGCCTTCGCCAGAGTTTTCGATTGCAGTTATTATCGACGTCATCGCCGGAGATCGGGCCACCATCATGACATCTTCATTCAGCCACTGGAATCGTATAGGTATAATTCTTTTCCTTCTAGAAATGACCTCATCGACATCTTCCTCTCGTTCGTCGGCATCGAGGGAGGTGGAATAGTGGATTAGGGGCAGGTGAGGGATGGAGAGCTCCGTCGCAGATACGGTGGAGAGTGTAGAGGAAAGGTCGCTGGAGAGTCAGTATCGCACTCAGGGAGCCGAGCAGCTAGCGAGCACATCCTCGACGGACCAAAGGGACCTGAGGAAGGGGAAGGGGCCCGTGGTGCCGAAGCTGAAGGTGTCCGTCCAGCTGTTGTCACCGTGTCAGAGGCTGGAGATGTTCCTGTTGAGATTGTGTGCACGGTGTCGGTGGAGTAGACCTCCATCATATCGGACATCTGTGCTTTGTACCTTAGGCCACCCTACGCAGTCCACCTGTCGACCGCTTCAAAATGGGTGTGCTTCGCACGAGAATACGAGGTCGGGGTATACGTAGCGTGCTTCCAGCAAGGGATGTGCTTCCCTCTTCATCCTCTGCTGCTTGAGATTCTGAATTTTCTAGAGCTACCATTGTTCCAGCTAATGACAAACTCTGTTAGTGTGATCGACGGCTTCCTCGTTCTGTGTTCGAGTAATGATGTCTGTCCGTCCCTCTCCATGTGTCGTCACTTCTTCGCGCTCAAGAAGCTGAGGTCGTACTACTACTTGTCGGGGAAGAAAAGTCATCCCCTTATATTGGGCTTGTCTGGCAAGATTAAGGGTTGAAGGGAGCAGTACGTGTTCGTCTTGACGCCCCCGACTTGGCGTTGAGGTCAAACTGGGGCGCCCTGAACCCGGAAGCCAAGAAGGGTGTTTACCTGCGCAAGGCCGAGGAGGAGCAGGCTAGGATCCTGAAGGCGATCCTTGCTGAGGGCAGGGAGTACGGCATGCTTGCCCAGAAGGATATGATAATTCGGCATATTTGGCCCGAAGGTAACCCAGGCTTTGTGGCTGTCGCTCATAATTTGCTCACCTGGATCTCTCTCTTTTGTAGGTCGGACAATGAGTGTGCCGGTCAAGGAACTGATGAGGCTTGCCTCGAAAAAGGCAGCCTAGCAACCTAAGAAGAATGACAAGAAGATGTCTCGTGAGGGGACTTCAACAAGGACGGCGGAGATGACAAAGAAGGTGGAAACGAAGAGGCCGAAGTTGGCGGTGAAGCCGGCAGCTTCGGGGCCTCAGGAGACGGTGACCGGCGACAACCAACCTGATGAAGGCACTGCATGCGGAGCCGATCGCCCGATCGTTGACCTTAAAGCGGGGGAGGTTAGGAGGACTGTTTCAAAGGCCGGAGGCTCCCAGGGTAGTCGTCAGCACCCGAAGACCGTCGATGCTGTCGCGTCGCGCCCGACCCCAACTCCCCTCGGGGGTTCCACTTGGTCGGGCTCGACTGTCCAAACGATGGGCGGGGATCGCTGGCCCTATGGATGCCCGTGGTTCCCACTGGAAAAGCCCGTCCACCCGAGCTGTGAGGCCTCGCTCTCTGTCTTCACGTCGAAGAAGGCCGAGGTCGAGAATCTACAGCCGGAGGCCCTCTCATTGTTGCCCTACTTGGTCAGGGCCACCGAATCGGTCTTCGACGAGGCAGGAGTGGCGGCTAGGCTGGCTGAAAACTGACAGCTGCCCCGAGACAAGGAATCCCTGGCAGATGTCGGTCAGGTGCGGCTCTATGCCTCTGCGATATGGCAAATCATGCAGGTAGGTCGCCTGGACTCGTTAGACATATTTTTGCTAGGGAATAGTATAACATTTTGCTGCCTCGTTCTGTAGGCTAACGCTATGATGGTCCCGCCAGGCACCATGCCCCGGCCATAACAAGGTCTGAGGCCCTCCTTGCGAAGGAGGAGGATGAGCTTGTCAGGCTCTGGAAGGCCGCTAAAGAGAGGTTGTCATGTAAGAGGGCCAAGTGCGGTAAGCTAATGACGAAGGTCCAACAGCTGGAGGCTTGCCTGGAGGAGCACGAGACGAAAGCCACCGCAGGGGTGACTT
>JAULAV010005701.1:0-24998 GCA_030789695.1 Scilla litardierei
TCACCACGGGATCCAGCCCTGGAATTTGGTGCAGAGCTATTATTACAGGCTTCAGTCCAGCACCAAGATGATTATAGATGCTGCGGCGCAAGGCGCCTTACTTGACAAGTCTCCCGAAGAAGCCATAGACTTGCTGGAGCATATGGCAGCTAACAATCAGCAATAGAGTGAAGAAAGAACCATTGTGACCCAGACCCCCCGAGGTCAAAGCTGCCAGCCATTTGGACTCTCACATTGAGACATTATGCAAACAAGGGGCCAGGATTGAACAGCGCCTGGATTCCATCATGGCATCACCCAGCACATCTACTTATCATCGTGCAAAGGATTATGCAGAGCATGGGTATATCCCTAGTGAGGCATAGTATGATGATGCAGAATTATCAGAATCTATGCAGTATGTCCAGGGAGAGGGACGAAATCAATGGCAACATCCGGGTGCTCGGAATCATCCAGGACTCTCTTATGCGAATCCAAGTGGAGTGCTGCAGCCTCCACAATTTCAGAGACCGCTACCCCCCTTCTCAGCAGCAACATGGGCAGCAACAGAGCCAGCAGCAGGGCAGATTTAGGCCGTCTAGGCCTTATCGACCGCTGGGTTATCAGTTCAACCGGCCGCCTCAGCAGGGCTATGCGCCAAACCCGCCTTGTTCAAATCTGGAGGCCATATTGGAGACCTTTATGAGTGGTCAAGCCCAGTCCAACCAGGACACTTCCACCCAGTTCAAGAGCATAAACACTTCACTAGATGAACTGAGGGGCCAGATGTCCCAGCTCTTGAAGAACCATGGGAGGTTGCCCTTGCAACCAGAGACAAACCCAAGGGCACAAGCAAATGATGTGGTTTCTGTCACCACACGTGGAGGACGTGTGACTGACCCCGTCATGATCCTGGTGTTGAACAAAGAGAGAGTTATTACTGAAGAAGCCGTTATTGACGGTGAAAGAGAAGAGGCTACTGAAGATCCTACAATTGATGAGGAAAAGGCGGATACACCATCCATCACGCCTACTACAACACCGCCTCCTGATGATGCTGCTAAGGAAAAAGCTAGCCAACCTCCCCGCCATATCCACAGAGGTTGGCCTTGGTCAAGATGGAGAGGAAATACTCCAAATTCATGGAGTTGCTGAAGGGAATCCAATTGAACATCCTGTTCATGGATGCTATTACTGAGATCCCCATCTACGCCAAGTTTTTAAAAGATCTGATCGCGGGAAAGAGGAAGCCTGAAGAAATAAAGTTCATGGAGGACTCCACCTCCGTTATCAAGAATCATCTCCCCCGGAAGCTACCGGATCCAGGGAGCTTCACCGTTCCGTGCTCCATCGGAGGAATGCCCATCAGCCGATCCTTGATTGATTTAGGGGCTAGCATCAGTTTGATGCTCCTTTCTATATTTGAGCGATGGAAGCGAACTAGAGTCGACAAATATGTCCATCTAGCTTGCGGATCATTTGATTAGTTACCCGGTGGGCATAGCCAGGAATATCATTCTCCAGATACCCCCTAGGTTATGTGTTCATGTTGACTTCGTCATCATGAACATGCCCGAGGGAGGGAGCTCCCAGCTTATACTCGGCCGGCCCTTCATGGCGACGGCCGGTGTTTTGATCGATGTGTGAGAAGGGACTCTCTCTGAATGTGGGGAACATCGAAGCTGAATTCCAGGTGCAGAGGCCAATAAGAGAGCGTGCTCAGGAGGAAGGGGCCAGCTATTAGGAGCTTCTGGTGGATGAAGCTATTGAAGGTTTCACCTTTGATGGGGTCATGAAGGACCCCGTGAAAACAGGTATCGACGATGACGGCGACCCAACCTACCACAAAGTAGTCGCCTCCTACATCGGAGTATTGGATGAAGATCTATTGAATAGTTTCCGAATCATGAAGAACCAGAGGGCCTAGGCTACTCGATGGAGAAGCATGAAGTAGGCGGATACCAAATACCGTCAGATTGCATCATCGGAAAGAAAGACGCACGAAATCTACACACACCAAACAAAAATTGATAAATCAAAGGGAGTCGAGCTCACGACTAAAAACGCGCGCTTATTGGGAGGCAACCCAATTTCTTTTCAATTTTTTGTTTTTATTTCACCGATTATAGAAAACCAAACAAAAACGTTGTTTATTTCACGTGAAACTATAAAAACACAAAAATTTGATGAGTTCTTCCCATGTACAGGTTGAACATGATGGGGCATGCAGATCGACATTTTAAATGGAAGGAAGCTGGAGGAGAGCACCAGATTTGAGGAGAAAACTAAAGAAAATGGAGCAAAAGGGGGACACAGCCGATTCGACCGAGCAGCTACACTGCTCGGTCGAGCAGCGCAGGGACGAGGATAAGGAGGAAAAATATTACTCTGTCTACACGGCCCGAGCAGTATTTGCTCGATCCGAGAAGACATATACAAGACCGAGCAGTCCACTGCTCGGTCGAGCAGTCCACTGCTCGGTCGAGCAACCCACTGCTCGGTCGAGCAGCACAGGCTCTTAGAGAATTGAACATATCATTACTCTGTCTACACGGCCCGAGCACACCCTGCTCGGTCCGAGTGATGATTCGCTTGACCGAGCAGCCTACTGCTCGGTCCAAGCATATGAGGGAATCTCTAAAATTATTTTTTTCCGTATCTGACGCGCTCGAGAAGCCACGCTGCTCGATCCGAGTCGATCTACCCTAAATCTCGTGGGTCCCACTCCCAAACGAGTTGGATTTTTAACCTAACTCGTTTCACTTTTTAACTTACGCTCTAAAATTTTTTACCCGAATCCTAATTTACCACCCGAGCTTTCCCTTACTCCCCTACTGATCTCCCTCATCGTCGCCGTCGTCCTCCGACTGCACCGCCGCCTGCGCCGCCACTCCAGCCGCCCGATCTCTGGTCAACCCTTCTCCTCTTTCCCTCTCTCTACATCTCTCCGTCTCTCTCCATCTTCCCCCCCGTCCCCCTTCTAATCGACGACCGCCGCCGACGGCACCACTGCCACCGACGGCACCGCCGAGCCACCCACCCCAAACCCCCCTGACACCTAGGCCCCCATCCCCCTCCGCCTGAGCCCCTCTCTCATCGGAACACACACAACCCCCCCAACGCCCGCTGTCGATGCCCTAAGCCCGCCCCCTCTGCTCGTTCGAGCACTCACACTGCTCGAATGAGCAGCCATCCCCTCTCTCTAAAACACCCAGCTAACCGAGCACACTAGTGCTCGGTCAAAACCTAAGACCGAGCAGCATTGCTCGGACCGAGGAGTACATCTGCTCGGTCGAGCATCCCATTTTCAGCATATCACCCATTTTAATCTCTTTTTTCTGACGTTTTTATTGTTCCTATTTCAGGTACCCTTTGCCTACATCAGCACCCACTACAGGGACCAGCTTGGGAGAGCTCTTCACATTCGCAGTGCTCACAGTCAGTACACTCGCCCCTCTATTTACTTTTTATACCGACTTATCATTTTGCCATCGCCACGATGGTTCGCATAGGAGGGACCACCACCCCACGGATTTGTGGGAAGAGGCCTACCCCTGGTGCCTCCTCTTCCCGACCCCCATGTCATGCCCACCTTACCACTACGACCACTACCACCGCTACCATCCCCTCCACTACAGCTTATATCCCGACCACTTCCACACCCATCACAGCCACCACTATCCCCGCCACCTCTGCCCCTATTCCCACCACTGCCACCACCGCTCCTCCATCATCACCCCCACACCCTGCCCCCACCAGGGACGCTTACGGACCTACAACATCACTTTCAGAGACGATGCACACCGCGAGCGCTTCATTAGGCTCTCGGAGCGTCGTCTCGTCCCCACGATGTTCATAGACGGGCCGAAACTCCACTCCCTCGGACTCCTTCAAGGGGTCCATCACCTGTACTGAGTGATTGGTTTCGATCGCTTCCTCGGTGTCCACGCCCCCACGTACTCCCATATTGCTCTGGAGTCTCTTAAGCTCCATCGCCCGCACTCCAACAGGTGATGGCATCACCTTTCGCCTCATGGATCACGATTACACTATTACATATGCCATGATACGCGAGCACTTCCACTTTCCAGCTATCCCTGAGCCCAGAGCCGCCTTTTTCCCACACTACGACGTTGACACATTCGATGCTCCAACTTTTTTGGCAGTGTATTTCTGGCCTTGATCACTACCGCCCTAGCCGGGTGAAGGCATCGTGCATCGTGCACCCATGCCTTCGTTACGCCCAGCGACACTTAGCCACTACTATCTTTTGCAGGCCTGAGGTCGGGACCATGTCCCTACCAGAGCTTACCCACCTTATGGGCGTGACCCATCCTCTGCGCTTTCACCCGGATGGCTCTCTTCTCCCCTTCATGCTTTCCGACGCAGCCCACTGGTTGTGTCACCGCCTTCTTCAGACTACCACCACCCACTTCTTCACAGACATCTGCTGCAGCAGATTCTTTCCCATTTTTGCCCGGATGCTCGATATCCACCTTCTCGATGACCTGGCAACCCCTGTTGGACCAATCGCTTGACTCTTGGCATCATCGTCCAATCGCAACTCGAGCCCATTCTCGTGCAAAATCGAGCTACGACCTAGGTTATGATAGTTTGTATTCGTCCAATCTCTTGCAAACAAATATTAGTATAGATTTATAACAAAAATCCTAACTTTGGTCCAATCTATTGCAAACCAAATCTATAGAATTTCGATTATAAACCTAAGTCGAATATCTAGACCTTCCCATCAATTTGGATCCAATCTCTTGCAAATCCAAATTGATAGAAATTCCTAGCTACTCGTAATAAATCAATCACAACCTAACCTTTCTCCAATCCTAACAACAATTCTACTCATTCATCACAATTCAAAGATTAGGTCCATAAGGTTCATCCCCATGCCCTAGAATGAATAAACTACTCACAAATCATCATGAAAATCTCAGAAATAAAGAAATAGATCATAACACAATTCATTGTAGAGAAGAGACAATTCATAAAAATAAGAGTTTAGCAAGAAAGAACAAACCAAAATTGTTGCATATGATCTCCAGCTGAGGTACAAAAGGAATAGCCGTAAAAAAATAATAGAAGTCTCTCATAAAACTGGGGATAAAACTAGGTTTAAATACAAGCCAAATTCGTCCAAAAATCCTGACAGAATTGCCCCTGCGCAGCCCAGAAATCCTAATTTGCGTAGCAGTCGGACTGCATCACTCGGCCGAGTAACAATGTCACTCAGCCGAGTGACAGACCCAATAATAAAATAGAAAGTCTGGGGGTTTCGGGGGTCTGTCGCTCTGACTGACTCGGGCGAGTAGGCTTCTTTACTCGGCCGAGTAAGAAATCTTGCTCGGCCGAGTAGGCTTCTCAAAATTTCCAGTAACTTGGCCTCTTCTCGGAAGAAAATCCCTGTTCTACTCGGGCGAGTGAGCTTTCTCACTCGGCCGAGTAGACTTTCTTACTCGGCCGAGGAAACTTTGAAAATTTGGCTGTGCGTATCCGTTTTACTCGACCGAACGCAGCCCGTTACTCGGCCGGGTGAACTCTCTGTTCGGCCGAGTAAGCTGCTTCCGGGGTCTTTTCTTCGCCTCCTCGTCGATTCTATTGAATTTCTTCCTCTTCCGCTCATCCTCTAGCACTGCTAATTCCTCAATTAAACTGTGGATGTCGCTCCGGTGTGCGAGAAAGTCCATTGATCTCATTTTCGCTCAAAATCGCTCCATATCTCTTGAAATACAACAAAAACAAGAAATAGTGAAAAGCAACGTGATATTGTCGAATAATCGTGAAAAATGCAATATGGACGATCGAAATGACATGAAAACATGCAGAAAAAGGTGTAAAATAAAGAGCGATCAAAATCTCCCAAGCTTACCTCTTACTCGTCCTCGAGGAAGATGAGTAAAAGGGGAACCCTGCGGGAAAAAATAAAGAAAAAGAAAAAGAAGATAGAAAAGAAAACAAAGAGGGAGGCGCTAGATCATTTTCTCACGTGGACTTGCTTACTCAAATAGCATACGACGAATAAAAACATGCCAAAGATTTTTATCTCGATATCATGATCATATAAGGATGCATTCAATATAGAAACACAAGAATATCAAAACAATATGAAATATGAAATCATACTAGAATTAACATCGTCTGAAACATTTAGAGTAATGTACATAATCATAGACCACACACTTTTCAATTGATCGCTTTCTATTTGGAGTATAAGAGGTATCACACAATATGAAGCAATAAAAATAGATAGGAGTGGTTTTCATGAAATGCATACTAAATTTCAAGTCCTGGACTTCGTAAAACTTTTAGTAATCTCACCGAGTATAGAAAATTACCTAGCTTAGGTTGTCATGCACAGACAAGTAGCCACTCTCTCACACATCATTGGATCCTCCTCCCCAAGCTTATCTATAAGCATGGTGGCATCAAATTTAATAATAAGACTTTCCCCATTTTTGAAACTCCAATAACTAAAGAAAAAGAGGGAAGAAAGAAAAAAGAAATGAAATGGGATCATATATGTACTTTTTTCTCTCTCTTTTTTTCTTTTCTTTTTTTCAATATATACAATAAGGATCCCAAATCAAAAGATAGAGAGATACACATGTATATTTTTTTCTTTTTTTGGGGTGTTGGAGCATGGATTTCTATAGCAAGGGGATATGCCAATGTAAGATTCGCTAAAGGGAGATTCACCAATGATTTTAAGTATCGAAATAATGCTCAAGATTGTGAAGAAGGAAAAATATGTGCCACTCAGTTCACTCTTTGGAATATGCACGACAACTTTCAGCAGAGTAATGTAATCTACTCAGTTTGATTTCAGAAAGTAAACTAATCCAGTTATATCAACATAGCATACAATCAATCAACCTGAAAGTGAAGCGTACAATTTTCATGCAATAAGAAGTGATATAGGAAATCAAAGCAGTACTCCAGGTATAGGCAATCAATGCGTGAAGCTTGGTGTGTTTTTTATGAAGAGTATACAGTATAAATAATTAGACTCAGCTAATAGAAGAATTTCATTCACATTCATATAATGAAAGTGCGGGTTACTATCTCGAATGCACATCAAAGTATAGCATATGATATCTGAAATAAAAACGATGGCATGACAAGATAATATGCATATAGAGATAAGCTAATACCACGTCATCATCATCACAGAAAATTCATCTATAGCAAAAAGGGCTAAAGGAAATAAGGATAAAAGAAAAGTCAGAACTACTATACATATGCAGCACATATAAAAGGTAAGCAAACGTGATGCATGAGAAAAAAAATGAAAAAGTGGGTGAAAATAAGTGTAAAATAAAGAAAGGTGGGAAAAATAAAAGAAAAAAATGAAGAAAGTGAAAAGTGCGCGAGACACTCACTCCCCCAAGCTAAACGGCACAGTGTCCTCAATGTGAAAAGTGTGGCACACCGAGAGATATGATATGGGTGGGGATGGGTGAGGATGCATGCATGAAAAGAATAAAAGAAAATGAGATGGGTATGCAAATGGTGTATGCAGAGAAGCAAGCGATGCATGCAGAGATCCAAATGTCGCAATATAAGTGTCCCCAAAAATACCTCCTCTATCCCAAAATGATATAGACAAGTATGAGCAAAATGTGACCAAAAATGTGTGTGGAGGAGGGGTGCAAAATTAGCAGGCAGAAGATCTCCAGCATAACAACAGCAAAAGTATGAGAGACATCCAATGTGTGCCTAAGCAGGTGGTGGATCACTAGCACCGTCCTGTGGTGGAGGTGGCGGCTGCTGCTGCTAGGTAGTGATACGGGTAGTGGCAGGTGGCGGCTGTGACAGTCGTACAAGTATCTGGTTCAGGCTAGCCTGAATACCTGGAAGTATAGCGATGCAGGACTGTACAACACCAACGGTAGCGGAGAGGGCCCGAAAATCTCCTCTGAGTCCACTAACTGCCCCCTCTAGAGCATGCAGGTGCTGAACTAGGGTGTCGGGGGGCGGTGGAGTAGAGGGTCAAATAGGTGAGGAACGGGGATGTCTCGCACAGCTACCGTAAATAACAGGTGTAACAACAGGGTGGGGCTGTGGTGCTGTGCTCACTAGGACTCGCTCAGCCTCAGTAGGAGGCTGACACAGGAATGGTCGAGGAAGAATGAGTAGCAGCAGAGACAGAAACGGTGACAACAGGAGAGGAGGTCAGAGAGGTCACTGACACAGAAATGGGGAAAGAAGTCACGACACTCTCAAAGAAGACAGCTGCAGTGGAGACGGTAAGGTCGACGACTGGGGAGGCCGTGAAATGTGCAGAAAATGTCTCCCCAGGGGTCGAGAATAAGAAAGTGGATAGGGTCTCCACTGCGGAGGCAAAAGAGGGCTCGCCGCTCTCAATAATGGTGGTAGGACACTCAGGGCTCACAGCAGAAATGGGGTGGATGGACATCGGCACAGAGGTAGTGGTGGTAGTGGACTCAGCAAGTGTACTCTCGATATTGACAGAAGTGTGGACAGAGGTGTTGGGAGGTGCAGACAAATCAGGTGCACTCCGGGACCAGAGGTGGAAGGAGGGGCTCCTGCTGAGTGCCCTCAGGCTCTAGCACGTATGCAGCAGGGATGAGGACGTCCATCGCTGGAATCCACTCCCCACCTGCGGGTCCAATATGGGTCTGAGCAGGGCTCGAAAGAACCATGTAATCAGCGTCGAAAGGACCGTCCAGCCAAGGTTGTAAAAAACGCTAGGCGCTAGGCGTTCGGATTGCTAGCGCCTAGCGCCCAGAGCATTAATCAGGGATTAATCTAGGATTAATCGGCCTAGGCGGATTTGCATTTTTTAATTATTTTATTTATTTTTATATAATATATTTATGTTTATATATAAATATATATATGTATATTATTTAAAATTCATCAAATATTTAATACATACTAAATCAAATCCAGTTTGCCTACTTTAGAGTATTTGTGTACAACACAATAAAATTTAAAAGATACTCTTGTGCAATTAAGCCATTTACCAAAAACGCCCAGACACCGCCCAGGAACCGCCCAGGAACCGTCTAGGAACCGCCCAGAGCGCCCAGACACCGCCCAGAATGCTTAGTCGTCCGATTAATCCCAAAAACACCCAGATTGACCGCCCAGGCCATAGTTGGAGCATTTACTGGCCGCCTAGCGCCTAGGCGGCCGCCCATGCCGATTTTTAGAACACTGCGTGCAGCCACACGCAGTGGTGCTGACCATGAGGATGTAGCATCCTCATCCGGGCCATAACATCTATGGAAAGAGAAGTGGAGCCCGGGGGTCTAAGCAAACCATCTGGAAGGTCTACTCCGCACAAGGGAGGTAGAAGGGTAATCAGACCGTCGCAACAGATAGGCGTCCTAGCGTCAACAGAAATAATGATGCGGTCTAAGTACCAGCTAGCTATATCAATCTCAATGGCGGGGAGTAAAACGTCTCCACCCCTCTCGAACGCCCGCGATCGAGTCATCGCGTAGAGCATGTAGAGCTCCGGCGTCGACATCGTCCCCGGCTCATACCTCGCTAAGAAAGTGGTCGCCATAAGGCGCTGTGCAATGCAGAGACATGGGTGGAGGATAGCGGAGGCCTTGGCCTAGCTAGGGTCAAAGGCGAGAGGAGAACCCATGATACGTGTCCAGAAGGCATGTGTGTCGAATGACGGCGGTGGGATGAGCGTGGGACTATAGGCTAGGTCTGGGTCCGGAACTGGGGGCCACTGAAAGTAGGCTCGGAGCATACCGAGAGTGACCTTGCACTCACGATCCATCAGTCGGATAGAGCAACCCCCGGGAGTCCTAGCAATAAAACTCAAGACCTCTAGTGTCGGACGGATATAGGTGTCCGCCGATACCGACAAAAAGTCACGCCACCCCACGTTGTCATACAACTGGAGCAGCCCCTCGAATACCCCTAGGCACTCAAAGTCTACTATGTGCACGAACCTAGAGGGTACGATCGAGCGATGGGAGATACACTCAAATCTGGCGCGGTGTGCGTCATCTCTGAACGTAATCCACATCGTGTCAAACGCGGAGGCGGGCTGTGCCGGTGGTGGTGTGCTCAGCCCAAAACTGTGCTTCTCTCAAGCGAAAGAGTCTGTGCAAGTAATATAGATCTGGGAGTCCAGATGTCGAATCCTCGGGAGAAAATCTGTTGCAACCACAAAGATTAAATCAAATAGAAAGCCAACGTAAAGAGACTAACCACTTTTGATGATGGTGGTGTGAATATAGTTTGATCGTGGATTTGAATTTGTGAACAATACGAGCAAAGAAAGTTACGTGTATGAAAATATCTATGAGAAGTATGCACATAGTATGGGTTCATTAGGATTCATGATTTGTATTAACTTGGTTGATTAAATATAACTCAATGAATTCTCTTTTTGAGAGCAATTCATCGGAAAATACCCTTGTGGGGATTAAAGCAAAATATTGAATACGATCGTTGCTAAAGTTATAATCTTTTAAAAATACGATATGAAACTCCCTTTTGGAGAGATCAAAACTCACCCTTGTGGGGCGATCATCAACTCAATCACGTTCTTTTGGAAGATGAAAAGATTATTTTTAAACTAAAGACTAGAACTTTATCAACGTTACAATTTTAGCACGAATATTCAACCAAATAAATACAAATCATAACTCCTAACTACACCATACCATGCACAATGAAAATTTAGCCGCACATACTGAAAATAACTAAGAATTTCATCACATTAAATAGGGTTCCAAGCAATACAAGTGAATAGAGTTCAAAATACGCAATAGAGTTCAAGAATATCACCAAATACGCTGGCTTTTAGCCTAAGAAACCCCTTCTTCTTCCTCTAAAAACTCTCTGAAAAATATCCTAGGTTGCTCTCTGTAATCTCAAGAAATAGCTACAAAAATCGGCTCCAAAATCGCCCAAATACGCCTAGAATACGGCCAAAAACCCTAAGAATACCTTATATAAGAACATTGCGGGTTTAATAGCCTTAATGGGTTCCAAAACCGCTTCATTTACGCACCCAAACCCGCTCTATAGTTGGCACAAATACCGACCGTCCGATCTTGCGGGATTCAACAAGGGAGTGCCACGTGTGCTTTAAAAGCCGCGCTTCGCCCGCATCCACCTTTATTCGTCACCGTTGGATCGTAATCCAACGATCAGCGCTCGGCCACATCTCCGAGCTTTCACGTGATCTGACTCCGATGCGGAGTTCTTGTTGACCATTGGATCGTAATCCAACGATCATCGCTTCGCTTCATTCATTGCTCAGTGCGGGGTCGACATCATCCGTTGGATCGAAATCGGAGGGCGTAGAAGCGTCCACGTCGCCCACTGAAGCTGTGCTCTTCAAGTTCGAGTGGGAGAGGTAGCAGCCGTCAGATTCTTTATCGACGCTCTTGATTATGCCACGTCGCCCCGACGAGAAATTCAAATCGAGCCCAGTCGGGTTAAATCGCGGTCGTTGGATCTTGCGTCAATGGTCAAGATCTCACCGCGTCGCTTCGCTGCTGGGCACCGTCGGATGGCGCGGGAAACGTCAGGATGCGGCCACGTGTACACCAAGATTGGTGCGGAGCGCGTATTTTCAGCCGTATTTTCGTATTTCTTCAATTAAACGGTATTCTGCATTCAAAAATTCATAGTAATTAGCACAGATCTTAGAAAAATATAAATAAATAGTCATTGGAATCGTGAGATCGAGACCAAGCTATGAAAAATATAAAAAGGCAGAAATACTCAATAGAATTCATACTTTGTATATAATCAAGTGATATCCCTAATAAATGATGATACGCAATATACGAACGTATTAGAGACCAATTACGTAACATGTATGCACAAAATACGACTAGATGAGGGGTTAAATAAGCAATATTCAACCCAAATCATGGTGGTATAGGTGCGGTAGGAGGCAGAAGTGTGGGTGGTGGCATGCTAGGTGGAGGGGAGTCCGCTCTAGCAGAAGAGGAGCCAGGCTCGCTGGTCCTCTTTCGCTTCGAGGTGGGCGCCCTTGTACGAGACCTAGTGCGGGGCGGCATGTGGGCCGTGAATCGTGCCCACCCAAATGTGAAGTGCTGAAAATAAGGAATGAGTGTACCTGAGCATGACGCGAGAGCAAGCGATGGATGCGTGCGAAGAATCGCCTCCTCCTAGAAGCTCCAAATCGGCTCCTGTATCTCCCCAAGCTAGCCTGAAACACAAGTAGTAAAATCAGCAATAAATATCAATATATATATGGGGGAAGATTGGGGACAATAGATATATATAGAGATTAATTTTGATTCGGGGCTTAATGGGGCTTACGGATCGGAGATTGGGAGAAAAAGGGCGAAATAGGGTTCAATGGAGGAAGAACAGTGGCGAGGAGCCCAGCGCAAGCGGCGGCGGCTGGCGTGGGTCGGCAATGGGGGGGCGACTCGGTCGGCGGGTCAGGGTGGCTCGGGCGAAGGAGGGGTTGGCTCGGGCGACTGCAAGGAAAGTCGAAGAGGCTCGGGGAAAAGATTTGGGAATTTTGAGTTTCGGGATTTGAGCCTACTTCGCTTGGTTTAAATAGCTTAAGTCACTCGGTCGAGTGACACGTTCACTCGGTCGAGTGGCACAGTTTTTAGAAAAGTTCCAAATTTCCTGCTAAAGTTACGACTCGGGCGAGTACATCTTCCTACTCGGCCGAGTAGACAAAGTTCATTCGATCGAATAGCAAGGCCTCTCAGAGCTTTTAAGTGCTAGAAAGTATCTGATTCACTCGGACGAGTGACTAAGTCACTCAGCCGAGTGGCATATAAATTACAGCGGGTAGTTTTTAGGATCTTCCCTGATCAGTACCCTACTCGGCCGAGTTGGGTCTTTGCTCGGTCGAACGACTAAGTCACTCGGCCGAGTGGACTGCTAATTTCAGCTCCGACTCTCTGTTTTTGCTCCACTTTCTGTTTTTCGTCTCCCTGTCAGTTCCTTCCTCCTTCTGAGGCCTGAGCGCGTTCCTGGAGCGCTCTCCTTTGCCATGGTCATCCTCCATTCAAATGATTCATTGGTCTCTATCTCCTGTCATGAAAAATAGAACCCGTTGTCAGGATTTTCGTCGACTCTTGACTCTAAACACTAACAAAGATCTAAAACAAAACTAAAATGAAAAATTCAACTAAAAATAAGATAAAACCGTCGGGTTGCTTCCCGACAAGCGCTCGTTTAAGGTCTTGAGCTCGACCCCTTAAGATACTCGTTTAGTGCTCAATATTCGGCGCATGTGAGATGCACGCGTCGAATTTGTCGGGAAGGCAACTTGGATTTAATTATTGTTGTTCATGGGCATTCCTCGGCTCCCCCTCATCATGGGTGGTAATGGGGGATGATTCCTCCAAGCTTGAGCTTTTCCCGTTCTTTTTTCTTTGCCGGCGGCGATAATTTCTTGTCCGGCGGAGCTCTCGTTGCATTTTTCGCCGTGGAGAGCTTGCATAGCTCTCTAATTCTTGCGACATCAGCGTCGTCTTTGTCATCAACCATAGAATGATCTGGCAGGTCTCCCAACATTTCTCCATCTCTAGAATATTGGCCTCCTTCGAAGCCCTCATTGTGCAAGGCGCCGATAGCATATGGCATAACATCATCAATGACCTCGTCGAGGAGGTCCACGTAATCAACGTCCTCTTGTCAAGGCATATGCTTCATCGCCTTAGGAATGTGGAGCTCAACTTCAATGTTTCCGACATTCAAAGACAAGGTACCCTCTCTCACGTCAACTATACGCCGACGGTGGCCAAGAAGGGTGGTCCAAGAATTAGCGATGTATCGCCCTCCTCCTTGATATACATTACCACGAAGTCACATGGTAAGCAAATTCCACCCGGTACTTGGAGCGGTATGTTCTCTGCAATTCCCATCGGCCTAGTGACCCGACCGTCCGTGAGTTGTATTCTCATGTCCATCAGCTTTAGGTCGGTCCCCGTATTCAATTTCTTAAACATTGTTAGGGGCATTAGGCTCACGCTTGCTTCCAAATCTACCAAAGCTTTTTGTAGCGGGACTCCTCCAAGCGTGCAAGGGATGTGAAAGCTTTCAGGATCTTTAAATTTTGTAGGCTCCTTCTCCTTCCGGGTGAACCATGTGCCTTACTCGGCGAGCATTATCTTCTCCTTTCGCTTCTTTCCCGAAATCAAGTCTTTTAGGAACTTGGCGTAATATGGGATCTCTATAATAACGTCCAAGAAAGGGATATTTAGGCTCACTCCTCGCAAGCACTCTAGAAATTTGGCAAGCCGCTTCTCAATCTTTGCCCTTGCCAACCTTTGTGAGAAGGGTACCGGTGGCATATAGTTGCGCTCCTCACGTGGCTTCACAATTTCAGAATATTCACCGTCTTTTAGCTCCTTTGGGCACTCCTCCTCATTAACCGGCTCATTGTCATCCAAAATTTCTTCCCCCGGCTCCTTAGTTTGGACCATGGCGAGAGTAGTGTCCTTCCTGCCCCTAGTAGTTACCGCTACCACCGCATTGATGTGGCCGGTATTGCTTCGTGGGTTTGGCTCCAATTGAGCCGACAATTGTTGATTATTTCTATTGAGCAATGCTAGTTGCTCCGATAATTGTGCCACGACGGTGTTGAGAGAGTCTTGTTGGGCCGTCAATCTAGCATTTACCTTCTTTTGTTCGGCCATGAATTCATCGACCCTTGCTTCATGGTCCGACCTCGACGGTGCTTGTGTTGGGTTGGGTGCTCTCCACCCTTGATTGTACCCCGGAGGTCTATATGGTCCCGCTTATTGCCTCGGTTGGAAGTTTTGTTGTTGAGGCCCCATCGGTTGATATTGCGATTGTTGTGGAGGCTGAGCTTGAGGTTGTTGCGGTGGTGGATTTAAGGCTCCATCATTATTATCATATGAAAATCTCAGGTGATTTCACGTGGCTGGGTTTGCCCAATAGTCGGTGTTTTCTGCAACATATTGAATTTGCTCTATAGCTCCCTCTCCTTGCTCTCCTCTAACGAACATAACTTGAGCTTGGTCTTGCCAATCGCTCATACTTTCACCCGGTGTAGATATGATGGGGGTTCCATGCAGATCACTAATCAACTTCTCCAATCTCTCCACTACCTTGTGGAGAGAATCAAACTTCGTAGATAGCTCCGCTACGGCCTTTGCCTCATAAATACTTGTCGGCTTCAAGGAGGACGAAGAATGTCCCCTCTCGTTGCCCCATTGTTGGTTATTACAGGCCATCTCCTCCAGTAGGGCCGTATCATCATCCGACGTCTTAGATAATATGACTCCATTAGCAGTTGCATTGATTATTTTCTTAGTGCCCGATTGTAATCCGTTGTAAAAACTATGCACAAGCTTCCATGCTTCTACTATGATGGGGACATTGGTGTTGGAGATCTTTAAAATGCTCCCATGCCTCAAATAGAGTTTCCCGAGGTCCTTGCTTGAAGGACATGAGCGCACTTCTTATCTTGACGGTCTTGGATGGTGGGTAGAATTTGTTAACAAATGCGCTCGCCAACTCATTCCATGTAGTGAAGATCCCTCCACTTGCATCCTCAACGAATACAATGCTTTGTCTCGAAGAGTAAATGGGAAGAGGCGCAGTCGGATAACGTCGACCGGCACGCTGGGCATCTAAAAAGTAGCACATTTGGACAAGAAAAACTGTAAATGGTAGTGTGGGTTTTCATGGAAATTTCCATGAAATGGGTCTTATTGCATCAACACCACAAGTCCCGTTTTAAGCTCGAAGTTCTTGTTCGCCGCCAACTCCGGCATCACAATAGACGAGGCAATAGAAGTAGTCTTAGGCTGTAGCCAATCTCGGATAGAGACAAGCCTAGCCATGCGTGCCGCTAACTCCTCTGGTGTCTCCGGAGCGGTCATATGATCTTCCTCTATAGCAAGTCTCCTCTCAGCTCTAAGCCTCCTTGCCGTACGCTCGATCTCAGGATCAAATAATATGTCTTTTTGATGTGCCTTTGATCTCGTGTACATGCACAGAAAAAGAGAGTCTTGATGGAATTGTTAGCACGATAGAGGAATAAAAAGATAAAAATAAAAAATAAAAGAAATAACTAAGTAAAGAAAATAAAATACCGTCGCCTCCCCGGCAACGGCGCCAAAAACTTGATCGCGCCCGGATATACACCCGAAAACGACTGTAGTTTTATAGCAAGCGCATAGCGCAGTGATGAGCGGGTATCAGACACAGGGAGGACTATTGACAATATCCTACTTTGATCACCTAGCTATCGATGGAATAAGAATAGCTTGGATGGTAATGTCACAATCGTTCAAATAGCAAATAGAATTCAATATAATAAAGCGTCTAGGGATAGGAAATCCCCACTACGGACCATTTTTATCCTTGTATATCATGAATATCAATGTTACAAAGCTTGAATATAGGTGAACAAGTCGCAACTTAATATAGAACCAAGCTCACGCGCTCGCGCTATTGCCGGTCTATAACCACCTATATTAGGGCCCACGCTCATGCAAACCCTAACCCAAGTCACTAGCGTGAAGATCGACATCATCGTCCACTCACAACTCAAGCCCACTCTCGTGCAAACTCGAGCTACGACCTAGGTTATGATAGTTCGTATTTGTCCAATCTCTTGCAAACGAATATTAGTATAGATTTATAATAAAAATCCTAGCTTTGGTCCAATCTCTTGCAAACCAAATCTAGAGAAATAAACCTAAGTCGAATATCTAGGTCTTCCCATCAATTTGGATCCAATCTCTTGCAAATCCCAATTGATAGAAATTCCTAGCTACTCGTAATAAATCAATCACAACCTAACCTTTCTTCACTCCTAGCAACAATTCTATTCACTCATCACAATTCAAAGATCGGGTCCATAGGGTTCATCCACATGCCCTAGAACGAATAAAATACTCACAAATCATCATGGAAATCCCAGAAATAAAGCAATAGATCATAGCACAATTCATTGTAGAGAGGAGACAATTCATAAAAATAAGAGTTTTAGCAAGAAAGAACAAACCAAAATTGTCGCATATGATCTCCAGCTGAGATTTACAAAAGGAATAGCCTTCAAAAAATAATAGAAGTCTCTCCTAAAACTAGGGATAAAACTAGGTTTAAATACAAGCCAAATTCGTCCAAAAAATCCTGACTGAATTGCCCCTGCGCAGCCCAGAAATCCCAATTTGCGTAGCAGTCGGACTGCGTCACTCAGCCGAGTAACAATGTCACTCGGCCGAGTGACAGACCCAATAATAAAACAGAAAGTCTGGGGGTTTCAGGGGTCTGTCACTCTGACTGACTCGGGCGAGTAGGATTCTTTACTCGGTCGAATAAGCAATCTTGCTCGGCCGAGTAGGCTTCTCAAAATTTCTAGTAACTTGGCCTCTTCTCGGAAGAAAATCCCTGTTCTACTCGGGCGAGTGAGCTTTCTCACTCGGCCAAGTAGACTTTCTTGCTCGGCCGAGGAAACTTTGAAAATTTGGCTGTGCGTATCCGTTTCACTCGGCCGAACGCAGCCCGTTACTCGGCCGAGTGAACTCTATGTTCGGCCGAGTAAGCTGCTTATGGGCTCTTTTCTTCTCCTCCTCGCCTCCTCGTCGATTATATTGAATTTCTTCCTCTTCCGCTCATCCTCTAGCGCTGCTAACTCCTCAAATAAACCGTGGACGATGCTTCCGTGTGCGAGAAACTCCCTTGATCTCATTTTCGCTCAAAATCGCTCCATATCTCCTTAAATACGACAAAAACAAGAAATAGTGAAAAGCAACGTGATATCGTCGAATAATCGTGGAAAATGCAATATGGGCGATCGAAATGACATGAAAACATGCAGAAAAAAGGTGTAAAATAAGGAATAATCACCCACCACACGCCACACATGGTGCTTCCCGCTCCTCACCTCACACACATTGCACATGTCCAGCTGAGCTGGATGATTCCTAGGGTCGACCCACTTCCACCCCTCCACGTACTTGAGCACCCAAGAGCACCCGTCGAGGCAGTCGCCGATGACCTGGTTCCACGCTCCGCTGAGTACGAGGAGCACGAACTTGCAGCCCTCGTGGTCGTACTTCCAGCTCCGCCTTTATATCCACCCCGCTCAGGTGGCACGTCTTCTTCCACCTCGGTTTCTTCCACCTCCACCACCATAGATACCTTGGGGACTGTCACCACCTCTTGCCCCGAGGCCGCTGCCATTGTATCTTTTGTCTCTGTGCCTAAGGGTACCGATATTATCTCTGCTCCGGAGCCCACTGATCTGGACCTCCCTGACCACGATCCAGCCCATACCCTTCCACATCTTAGTTACCTCATAGTTTCACTTCCGATCTCTTTAGGTCCCCACTTTCCCCTCTCCGGCACCACTTTGTCACCATCAACGGCCATCTTTACAGAGAGCGTCTCGACATCTGTCCACACTTCTGTGTCGACGACCGCTCTTTCTTCAGCCGCTACTGAGATCCCTTTAAGCTCACCCTCTCTGAATTTCCACCCTAGGCACCGTGCTTCACCTGTACGTGACCGCTTTACGAGAGTGGTGACTCACTGTCACGTTCCCCGCCCTCCACTCGACTCCGGTTCCACTGATAGTCATTTGGCAGTGTTGGAGGAGTCGACTTCTCGCCTTCGACAGGATTTTGACCTCTTCGTACGCTCGATGGCGACACAACATGATAGAGTCGAGTCGGACCTGGCATCCATCATGGACCTTCTCAGGACACGTGGCCCCCCACCTGTGATCCTAGCTTCAACCCCACCACCCAGGCCAGCCACTGTGACCTCCACTGCACCACTCAGTGCACCACTTTCTCAGGCTTCTGTGGAGCCCACTTCTTCCACATCTGAGTCAGTCGTCACAGTAGATCCCATGTCAGCCCTAGTGATAGTTTCAGCTGAGCCTTTGTCATACCCTATTTTACACTATATGTGCATTTTACTGAACACACGTGGTATTTCTACCTACAATGCATACGTAGGCATGAAATAAACGTGGATATCGATGTATGTGATGTAGTGCAAGGGGGATTGGACCGTAATGCATGGCTAAGAGTCGAGAAAGCGAGATTGAGTGCGGGAGAAGTGTGAAAGACGTCGTGGGTGCGAAACAACAGGAATGTGTTGGATGTGTGTGCGTGGTGCATGTATGCATGTGTAGGCATACATGGGTATGTGTGGGGAAGCCATGCAAGTGTGAAAGGGGTTAGTGGTCAATGGAAACCCCCGTAAAATTTTAGAAAGGCAAGGGGCAAAATGGTCATTTGGACCAAAAGTGCTGTTGTACATACTTAAGTGGTCGGTGCAGAAAGTAATGGCAAACTTGTAAATAAGTAAAAGTTGAGGGGTATTTTTGGGAGGGTATTTTGGTCATTTAACATGTGGCATGCTTATCCTAAGGAGTTTCTGGTGGGAGATATTTCTTAGGAATTTTCTTCCATCTTCTTTATCTTTCTTTTCTTTTCTTTCTTTCATTCCCTTTCCCCTCACTCTATCCCCTCTAGGCCGGCCACCCCTCCCCCCTTTCCTCCTTATTCTTCAACTCAAAACCCTAATTATTTCTCCCAAAAATCAAGTAGCACAAGTGGTTGCAAGAGGGAAGAAGTTGGAGAAGAAAGAAAGAGGAGGAGAGGAGAAAAATCAAAGTTTTGAGGTAGGAATCCAACTTGGTTTTAGGAAATCTAATTGTGGTTAATTCCATCATGTTTTTATATCATGTTTGCTTAATATGTATTAGGGGTGGTGAAAATTCATGTCATATTTCAATTTCATGAATTCTCCCTTGAAAATTCTTAGTAACACCATCCCCTTGAAATTCTGAAAATTGGTTGTGTGTTATTGTTGGAACCCTGGTTACTGTAGCTTGAATAAGGTTTCGAAAAAATTATATTTGTATAGATCTTGAAGTTCTACCCCAAAATCATATAAATTTTGATATATGTTCAATTCAGAAATTAGGAGCAAAAATTCCATCTTTACAACATGTCTGTTTGATCTTCAGGCTTGACATAGTTCAGAAAAATTGATCTAAATACCTTCACACATAATAGAATTTTATGTTATTAGTCTCGTTGGAAAATTAACAAGTTTATCTATAATTTCACCAGAGTGCTTATATTTTGAAATTCTGGCTAGAACATGCCCAAAAACAGCAATTTTGACAGACCCTGAAATTTGTCTGAAAAACAGATTTGACAGACTTCACCAAATAATTCACCATAAATCACATACTTAATATTTGTGCATGAAATTTTATTTGTGAATCCATGACTAACATATCTATAACTTTCTTTTGGGAAGTTTATCAAATTCGCACTGCAAACTGATGATATATGGTCAATTGTGGTGACTGTTTACAATTTCCATCAAGCTGAAATGTTCAAGAGATGTTGTAACTATGACTTGATGTTAAATTTTTCTCTATTATGCATGTGCATTGTTATTGGTTGAAGTAGGGGTTCATTGTGATAATTGCACTTGGATTTACTCATGTTATAATGGCTATGTTAATGACTCCATCATGTGTTCAATGAAATGCCTCAATGAAGGCAATATCCGATAATTTGAGTAACGTGCATGTGTTAGTATTGGCCTTAAGCCATATTGATAATTGTAAAGTTAGAGGCTTGAATGGCATGGAGACATTGAAATTGTGAATGGGTGATGTGTTGTGATAGAGGGCATGTCAGGTGAGTGCATGACCCTATATTTAATAATGGACGACTAAGGTGATATGTCCACCATGCCATCATGACCCTTAACGTGTTACGTATGATGTTAAATTATAAAATTGGATATGTCTCAATCCTCTCTAATGAGGGTGAGTTAGTAAAACCCTTGTTTAGGTGAGATTTGAGTAAGTTATGGATATGAGGACTGGACTGAGAAGTTGGGGGAATTAATTATGTGATATGTGATGTTTATACCCACTCACATTTACCGGAAGTGGAGGGGATATTTATACCTACTCGCCTTTACCGGGAGTGGAGGGGACATACAGAGGTTGTGTTATTATGTGGAGATTCTCACTCCTGCCAGGGAGAGGGAGCTGAGAGGCTCGGTGTCGTACAGTGCTCGTGTCCACTGCACCGTGTGCTATATTCACCCCAACTTTGGGTTGAAGTCCAGGTCCTGGTATCACATAGTTTACCCAAGTTCTAATTAATTCAATTATAAAATAATAAAATAAGAATGTGCGTGTTACTCCTTCTGCTGGCAGCACTTTTCCTTCCCTTTGCCTGTTCTTTGTGACTCTGTGTCATGCCTCAGGCACTTGCACTTATCTTATTAGATAATGGTTGTTTGAATACTTGTGTTGTTATTATTATTATTATTCGTGCTAACCCTTTTCTTGCAGTAACTCGACATTGGATAGCAAGTATGATCCCCTTGTTTAGCTATTTAATTTTCATTATTGTACTTAGTACATGCTCTATTTCTCTTATCTTGCCTTGTAGTTTGATAACCTTAGAATGGTGTTCCAAATCCAAGTTGGTTCCTACTGGGGCACGCATTGACGTGCTCCTCCCCACTTTTCAAGTAGCAGGGACATCGTGGTTGGTGGTGGCTTGGAGTTGGGTTTCAGGGGTAGTCTTGGTGTGAGCTGTAGCTGTGTAGCGTGACATGTTTGTCATAGGAGGTGGGGAGTGGCGGTGTATATGTAGTGGTGCATTTGGACTATATATATAAATGAAAGTTGTTATAAAAATTTGTTGTTGTTGTTCTACGTTATTTATGAGTTGTTTGATATTATAGTGGAGCTTCACTTGTACTATCCCAGCATGTGCGTAGTGGCCTGCTTATTCAGTTTCTTCTTTCTCTCTCTCTTTCTCTCTATCATCACCCTCACTCTTCAGGATACTTGGAAAGGAAAAAATTTAATTAAATGCCGGGTATTCTTGGGAACGGGGCGTGCCAGTTTTTGGCGGCCCATGCAGGTCACCGCACTGCGATGTGTGTAAGGATAGTACAAGTAATGCTTCAATATTTGATTGGGATAGATTACCCCTAAGGTGGGTAGAGACCTTAATGACCTTAGAGTTTTAAGTGATCCACCCTCGAATCCCTAGCTTTTGGGAGTTCGGGGATAAAATTCCTGCGATGTATTATACTATAGATGAGTATTTGTGGATATACTGGTGTATTTATAATTGTGTGAATCCGCGTGTATATGTGCGTATGTTGTGCTTGTATATTAGAATTATATATGTTGTGGTATACTTGTAGTTAGTATATGTATTTATATTTGAATGACATGAAAGTTACCTGTATCTTGAATGGTTATAGTGTATGGGCGTTTATACTAGGTGGGTAAATACTTGAGCGTATACATATATTGTCTCTATATAAATACATGATACGGGTATGTGAGTAGGTATGTGTTATACTTGTGTGACTCTGAGGTATAGGTGATAAATATATGTTTATTAGTGGATGTGTACTGGTGGATACATATCAGCTAGCGGGGATATTATATGTTTATAGAGACGTGGGCGAGGGTGTGTACGTATGTGATGTGAGTGCATGTATGTGGTTCACTATCTCCTAAATTATAGTTGTGTTTCATGTGGGGAGTACACCAATGTATGTATGTCTATCCTTGTACGGATAGAGTAGTGGAGTGTCCCCGTTGTCTTTGGACATATGTGGGAAAGTGCATGCGAGTGAATATATGTGTGCTTGTATGGATTGGTGGTGTAGATATAGGTTGAGATGTTGGTGTATACATATCGCTAGTGTTGCATTGCTAGTGTATGAATTCCTTATGTGTTAGATTTGAATAACTATGAGTATGTGTATATGCTGCCTATGTGCCTATATGAACCGATATATTGTCTTAATTTGGTATATGGTTGTGGGTTGTTTTATTGCGTGAAGATAGGTGTTGTGCTTTGGCCATATATGGTGTCATGAGGGAGGACTGTGTATTGGTATATGCGATACTTGTATGTATGTAGGTGTGTTGTAGCAAGCGTGGTGTGATTGTGTATATGTGTTGTTATTAATGAATATGTATTGGTGTATGTCTTATGAGTGGTTATATGTATATGTACTAGTCATAACCCGTGCCCGCAGGCACGGTTCATTTAAGATTTCCCCCGTAAAATCTTTGTACCCCGAAAAATTATTTTCACAGCCAAAATTTAACAGAACAATAAATTAGCGTAAATTATTTAGCGGCACAGACACTTTTGACGCGGGCGTCTTTGGCGCGGAATAACAAATTAGGCGCCAGCGCTTTCGACGCGGAACAATAAATTCGGCGTCGAACAACTAATTTGGTGCCCGCGCCTTCGGCGCGGAATGAAAAATTAGCGTAAACAAATTTAGCGGGTGCCTTCGGCGCGGGCGCAGAGCAATAAAAATCAGGGTATTTTTACGCTAATTTGTTGTTCCGCTAAATTGTTTTACGCTAAATTTTTTATTTTGTTTAATTTAATGGATCATGCTTCTTCACAATCTTTCCCAATGCACTTTTAATTTCAAAATTTAGGTTTCCAAGGTACTTTTTCCCCAAATTTAATCTCCACAATCTTTCCCAAGGCACTTTTAATTTCAAAGTTTTGGTTCCCAAGACACTTTTCCCACCAAAATTTAAGTTTTCTCCCTAAAATTTTCACAAAATTCAATCTCAACCATTGATTTACTAAGATGAAATCTCAGCCACTCTTTATCTTGTCCTAGTCAGCCCTAGAATACAAAAAACGTTGTCAAATGTATAATAGATGTGAATAATCCCTATTCTGATATGCATGTATCAGTATATGAATGTATACGTATATGGAGTGTGACTATGTACTGAATGTGTACGAATGTTGAAATACACTTATTTGTGTGTATACTAGTATGTTAGCAAAAGTGTGGACATATTGAATGTTAGGTATATAGTGGTATGGGTAGCTACCGACTACCTGTTAGTATAATTTGAGTAGCTTAACTGTATAGATGTGTAATAGCAGGATATGTATACTAAGTGTGAATGGGTGTGTGCGCTCATACATGGTAATGTGTGTGCATGGTGTTTTAGTCCTAGTACACACACACACACACACACACACACATGCATGTTTGTGTGCATACCTACTATTAGAATAATAATCTGGTGTGTATGAGCAAACATGTATTTGGCTATGTGTAGGCTTACATATCTATATATGGAATTGATATGTATACCTCTTCGTGTACATAATGCGTATGTACATATAATTGGGTCATATAGAGTATCCGTGTGATGTATTGGTTGATGTGAATATGTGAATATGTATTATGGTTGTATGGATTTCTATTATACATATTACAATGGAGTGTAGGGATGTGTTCATGCATGTGCAGTGTGCAGTAGAGGCAATATATGGTTGTGTGTATATGGGTTGAATAAACATATATATATATATATATATATATATATATATATATATATATATATATATATATATGTATATATGAAAGGTAAGTGTAAGCTTTATTAAGTATAAAGTACAATACATTACAAGATAGAGCATAAAAAATCAGGTTTTAATAGAGAGAGGATAGGGCACAAGCGCCGTCACTCTCCACTATCAATCCCCAACCCATGCTACTATCTAGACAAAATGAATGAGTAAATCCCCAAAAAATGCATCCAAGTAGCACGAACACAAAGCACGTGAGGCCAAAAAAGAAATAAAAACATCCCATAGGAAGCTAGTTTTCAGCCAGCATCACGAAAATCCCAGTTTGCCAAAGCTTCTGTTGCCTCCTCATCTTCCATATCTTCATCTTTGAGAGCAATCCTGACATCTGCTGCAATGTCTTCAAAAAGATGGGTCTTGCACCTACTGGAGTTTTCAAAAATTCTCCTATTCCTCTCCTTCCAAATATGCCAGACCATAGTAGATAGAGCCGTTTTTGCTAGCAGACCCAAAACACTCTTTATCCCATAATTGCTTAAGAAGTAATCTCCCACCCCGGTTAGCGAGGGCATAATATTTGTTGTCACCCTAGCTTAAGCAGGCTTCTGCGTAATAGATAGCATGAGTAGTCGCAATCAAAAAAAATATGATGGATGTTCT
>JAULAV010005702.1:0-50001 GCA_030789695.1 Scilla litardierei
GGTCCAAAAACCAACTGTCAATGTCGATCTCGACGGCGGGGACCATATCGTCAGTACCCTTATCTAGAACCCTAGGGCGTGTCATTGAATAGAGCATGTAGAGCTCTGGCGTAGATAGCGTCCCGGGCTCGTACCTCACAAGAAAAGTAGTCGCCATAAGGCGCTGTGCAATGCGGAGGCAGGGGTGGATAATAGCCGATGCCTTGGCCCTACAAGGGTGAAAGGCGAGTGGGGATCCCGTGATCCATGTCCAAAAGGTGTGAGTGTCGAACGAGGGGGGTGGAATGTGCGAGGGAGCGTAAGTGCGGTCTGGGACCGGGACGGCGGGCCACTGGAAAAATGCTCTAAGCATGTAGAGAGTGATCTCGCACTCTCGATCCATCAAACGGAAGGAGCATCCTCCAGAGGTCCGGTCAATGGAACTAAGGACCTCTAGTGTCGGACGGATGTAAGTATCTGTCGACACCGACAGAAAGTCGTTCCATCCCACGTTGTCATACAACGGGAGAAGCCCCTCAAGTACCCCTAGGCAGTCTAGGTCGGCTAGGTGTGCAAACCTAGAGGATGCTATCAAGCGATGGAAGATATGCTTGAATCTGGTGCGGTGTGCGTCATCTCAAAACGTAATCCCCATCGGCCCGACGGCGGGAACGGGAGGCGGAATGGGATCAACAGGAAGTGACTGTGTAGGTGGTGGTGGTGGGCTAGGTGGAGGGGACTCTGTCCTAGTAAAAGAGGAGCTAGGATCACCTGACTTCTTCCGCTTCGAAGCAGGCTCCCGCATGCGTGAACTACGGTGTGGCGGCATGTGTGCCGTGCAACCACCCAAAATGAAATCTGACGTGCTAAATAATGAAACGAGTATACCTGAGCACGTCGCGAGAGAAATCAGCAATGTGTGCGAAGATACGCCTCATCCGCAAGGCTCCGTATGCGTCAAAAAGCTCCCCAAAGCTCCCCTAAGCTAGCCTGAAAAGCAAACGATAAAATTAGTCAATAATAATCAATATATATGGGGACAATAAGGGGTAACAGATATATATAGGAGCTGATTTGAATTTGGGGCACAATGGGCATACAAATCGGGAGAAAAGAGGAGAAAATCGAATTTCGGCCGATTTGGGATCACCGGCGGCGAGGTAGGGCGGCGACGACGGCGGGCTGTGGTGGGGCGGGTCGTTGGTGACCGAGTGCAGGTCGGCGACGGCGGTGGGTGGCCGGCTCAGGCGTCAGAGGGGCCACGATTCGGGTGAGGGAGGCGAAGCGACTACGGGCGAGTGCGAGGATTTGGGGATTTTTCGCGTTTCGAATTTAGCGCAGCCACAGCGCTTATATATAGTAATGATACGACTCTGTCGTGTGAAGAGTTCACTCGACTGAGTGGGATATGAAATAAAATTTCGAAAATATCTCCCACAAGTTATGACTCGGCCGAGTGGCTTTTCTCACTCGACCGAATGGACAAGTTCCATTCGGCCGAGTAGCTCAGCCACTCAGCAATTTTTAGAGCGTGCAGGGTATCTGATTCACTCAGCCAAGTGACAAGTCACTCGCCCGAGTGGAAAATTATACTGTAAAATGAAAAAATAACAGAGAGTTGGTTAGAACGAGCTTCCCTGATCTGTACTCCACTCGGCCGAATGGAGTCTTTGCTCGGTCGAGTGACATATGTTACTCGACCAAGTGGCACCCTGTTTTCTGCAATGGCTCTCTGTTTTCGCTCCATTCTCTGTTTTTCTTCCTCCAGTCAGTTCCTTCCTTATCCTGGGACCTGAGCATGTTCCTGAAGCGTTCTCCCTTTCCTTAGACATCCTCCATTTGAATGATCTCTCTTTCTCCATCTCCTGTCATGAAAATTAGGACACGTTGTCACGATTTCTATAGACAATAAACTATAAACACTAAGAGAAATCTAAAATAAAAACGAAGTTCAAACTAAAACAATGTAAAACCATCGGGTTGCCTCCCGACAAGCGCTCGTTTAAGGTCATGAGCTCCCCTTAAGATTTTTGTTTAGTGCATGATGTTGGGCGCATATGAGATACGCCCGTCAAATTTGCCAGGAAGGCCACTTGGATTTAGTTGTTGGTGCTCGTCGGCCTTCCTTGGTGTCCCCTCATCATGGGTAGAGTTGGGGAATAAGTCCCTCAAGCTTGAGCTAGCACCAATCTTCTTCCTCACCAGTGATGCCGATCTTCTATTCGATGGAGCTTTCTTTGGATTCTTGGCCGTTGAGAGCTTACAAAGCTCTCTTATCCTTGCGACATCAGCTTCGCCTTCATCATCGACCATGGAGCAATCCAGAGGGTCCTCCAACTTCTCTTCAATGCAAGAAACTTGGCCTTCTTCAAGGCCGTCATCATGGAGAGCACCGATGGAATAAGGAATGGCCTCGTCAATTACCTCATCAAGGAGGTCCACATAGTCCAACTCCTCTTGGTAGGGCATATGCTTCATGGATTTGGGTATGTGGAACTCAACCTCGATGTTCCCGACATTCAAGGATAACGTTCCTTCTCGCACGTCTACTATAATGCCGGCGGTGGCCAAGAACGGGCGTCCAAGTATAAGTGAAGTGTCGCCCTCTTCCTTGATGTCCATGACGACGAAATCGCAAGGTAAACATATCCCTCCCGGAACTTGTAGCGGAATGTTCTCCGCAATCCCTACCGGCCTAGTGACCCGACCATCTGCTAGTTGTATCCTCATGTCGGTTGGCTTCAAGTCAGCCCCCGTATTCAATTTTCGGAACATTCTAAGGGGCATTAGGCTCACACTTGCTCCCAAGTCAACTAAAGCCTTTTACAATGGGACTCCTCCAAGTGTGCACGGAATGCGAAAGCTTCTGGGATCCTTGAATTTCGCGGGCGCCTTTTCCTTCCGGTTGAACCAAGTCCCTTGTTTGGCAAGCATTATTTTCTCCTTCCTCTTCTTTCCCGATATTAAGTCCTTCAAGAATTTTGCATACGTTGGGATCTCCACTATAGCATCTAGGAAGGGTATGTTGAGGCTTACTCCCCTCAAATATTCAAGGAACTTAGCGAGCCTCTTCTCAATTTTGGCTCTTACCAACCGTTGTGGAAATGGCACCGGTGGCATGTAGGTGCGCTCTTCGTTGGGCTTCCTCACTTCAAAATTTATGCCTCCTTGTGGCTCCCTTGGGCTCTCCTCCTCAATCGCCGACTTCTTGTCATCCAAGATTTCTTCCACGGGCTCCCTAGTTTGGACCATGACGGGAGTAGTATCCTTCCCGCCCCTAGTTGTGATCGCCACTACCGCATTTATGTGGCCAGTATTATTCCGTGGATTAGGCTCCGGTTGAGCCGGCAATTGTTGGGTGTTTTTTAAGCAACGTGAGTTGCTCCGCTAGTTGAGCCACTATGGTATTCAGAGAGTCTTGTTGCGTAATCAACCGAGTGTTTATCTTCTTTTGCTCCACCATGAACTCCTCTACCCTAGCTTCATGATCCAATCTTTGGTGTGCTTGAGGTAGGTTAGGAGCTCTCCAACCTTGATTATAACCGGGTGGCCTATACGGTCCCGCTTGTTGTCTAGGCGGGTAATTTGGTTGCGGTGGCCCCTTGGTTGGTATTGATGTTGTGGAGGTGGAGGCCTAGCCTGAGGTTGTTGCGGTGGTGGTGGGTTTAGGGATCCTTCGTTATTTACATACGAAAATCCCGGATGGTTCCTTGCGGCCGGGTTGGCCCAATAACCAGAGTTCCCCGCAACATATTGCACTTGCTCCAAGGCTCCCTCTCCTTGCTCTCCTCCTACGAACATGACTTGAGATGGATCTTGCCAATTACTCATATTGCTTACCGGCGTAGATGTAGAGGGAACTCCATATGGCTCGGTGATATACTTCTCCAATCTCTCCACTACCTTGTGGAGAGAGTCAAATTTGTTCGAAAGCTCCGCTACGGCCTTGGCTTCATATATGCTAGTGTGCTTCAAAGAGTTAGAAGAATGTCCTCGCTCATCGCCCTATTGTTGATTATTAGTAGCCATCTCCTCTAATAGGGCCGTAGCTTCATCCGCTGTTTTGGAAAGAATGGCTTCGTTGGCGGTTGCATCTATGATCTGCTTCGTACCCGGTTGGAGTCCATTATAAAAACTGTGAACTAGCTCCCATTCTTCTATACTGTGATGGGGGCATTGATGATGCATATCCTTGAAGCGCTCCCATGCCTCGTATAGGCTCTCCTGTGGTCCTTGCTTAAAGGACATGAGCGCACTCCTAATCTTCACCGTCTTAGATGGCAGGTAGAATTTATCCACGAAAGCATTGGCCAACTCATCCCAAGTAGTGAATACCCCTTCCGCCTGCGTCCTCAACCAATATAAAGCTTTGTCTCTGAGGGTGAAAGGGAAGAGTCTCAAGCGGATAGCATCAACGAAAACACTCGGCATTTGAAAGGTGGCGCACTTGGACAAGAATAGCTACATGTGATAATGTGGATTCTCATGGGAGTTCCCATGGAAGGGGTCTTGTTGCATTAAGACCACCAATCCCGATTTGAGCTCAAAATTCTTATCCGCCGCCAACTCCGGCATGACGATGGAAGAAGTGGTGGAAGAGGTCTTAGGCCGTAGCCTATCTCTGATGGATATAATCCTCGCCATACGTGCCGCTAGTTCCTCAGGTGTCTCCGTGCGGTTCATACAATTATCCTCTGTAGCGTGCCTTCTCTCGGCTCTGATCCTCCTCTCGGTACGTTCGATCTCCGGATCAAATATAATATCCTCTTGATCCGCCGTCGATCTCGTGTTCATGCAAGGAGAAACAGAGTTTCAAAGGAATTGTTAGCACAAAAGAGGAGTGAAATAGAAAATTAATAAAACAAAAAGAAATAGCTAAGTAGGAAAATAAAACACTGTTGCCTCCCCGGCAACGGCGCCAAAAACTTGATCGCGCCCCAGGAGTACACACACCCGGGACAGACGACTTGTAGTTTTACCGCAAGCGCACAGTGTAGCGGCGAGTGGGTATCGAACTCAGGGAGGACTATTGACAGTGTCTCCTTCCAATCACCAAGCTATCAAGTGGATCGAGAATCGTTTGGGGTAAGCATTCACAATCGTGCAAATATCAAAAGAAAGTATCAATTTAATAAAACGTCTAGGGATATGGAATCCCCAATACGTACCGTCTCTCATCATTGTGATTCATAGGTTTCATCATTGCTAAACTTGAATGTGGGCGAACTAGTCACAACTAAATGTAGAACCAAGCTTACGCTCTCGCGCTCTTGCCGGTCTATAGCAAACCTAGGATAGGGCCCAATCTCTTGCAAACCCTAGCCTAAGCCGCTAGCGTGAAGAATGACATCATCGTTCAATCGTATCTCGAGCCCACTCTCATGCAAACTCGAGCTACGACCTAGGTTGTGATAGTTCCTATCCGTCCAATCTCTTGCAAACGGATATTGGTATAGATTCACAATTGAAAATCCTATCTTTGGCCCAATCTCTTGCAAACCAAGTCTAGAAAATCCAATCGCCAATCTAAATCGAATTTCTAGGCCTTCCTATCAATTGGGACCCAATCTCTTGCAAATCCCAATCGATATGAATTCCTAGCTATCCGTAATTAATCAATCCCAACCTAACCCTAATCAATTCTAGCAACAATTTCACAAATTCATCACAATTTAAAAATAGGGTGCATAGGGTTCATCCCTATGCCCGAAGACGATGGCACTACTCAATATTCATCATGCAATTCTCAGAAAAATTAATAATAATATCAAGAGAATTCATTGCAATAGAGAAATAGCTAATAAAATTGAGTTTTTGATAGGAAATAGACAACCAATGAAGATCCAATGATATCTAATGAGAATCTAATAAGAGTAGCCTTTAAATCTGCAAAAAGAAAGTCTAAATCTAATAAATCTAAAAAGTTCTGAAAAATTCTCAAAAAGGCTGCCAAAAGCCCCTCTAACTAGGGCAAACACTGGGTTTAAATACCCTCCAAAATTGCCCAGAAAATCGTGACCAAACTGCCCATGCGCAGCCCAGAAATCGCAACTTTCGCAGCAGGCGGAGCGGCTCACTCGGCCGAGTGACATTGTCACTCGACCGAGTGACAGACCATGTAAGAAAACAGTAAGTCAGGGGGGTCTTAGCCGAGTATACTTATCCGTTCGGCCGAGTGGCTTTATCGTTTGGCCGAGTGACTTTTGACAGGATCTTCGATAAACACAGTAAGTCCGGCCTTTCTCTGGACAATTTCCCTATACCACTCCGGCGAGTGAGACTTCGCATTCGGCCGAGTGGGATTTCTTCGTTCGGCCGAGTATACACTGAAATTAGCTCTGTGTGTGTCTCCGTTCTGGTCGGCCGAGTGGGGTTTCTTGTTCGGCCGAGTGAGTGCTCCACTCGGCCGAGTGGCATGCTGTAAATGGCCAATCTTCTCCGTTTCTCCTCCTCGTCGCTCTTACGAAGTTCCTTCTTCTTCCACCCATCTTCCATCGCTGAATGGCCCTCAAATGAGCCGTGGGTGACACTCCTTAGCGCTTGCGTACCACTTGATCTCAAAATCGCTCCGAATCGCTCCATATTTCCTGAAATACGACAAAAACAAGAAATAGTGAAAAGCATCGCAATATTGTCGAATAACTGTGAAAAACGCGATATGGGCGATCAAAACGGCATGCAAACATGCAGAAAAAAGGTATAAAATATGGAGTGATCAATGGACATCATTCTTCATAAACTCCAGGTGTATGAAGGATATTAACGGGTTCCACCACGAATGTGTTAAATATATAAGCCGAGACAATACCTTGTTATACCTAGGTTTTTCATTTCCAAGGTATGCTTAAAGCTATCTGATATCTCAATGGTCTATGCAGGAGATCCTATTAGCTTTAAGTCGACCACATGTACGGCGAATATCACAAATCCTGTCAACGATCTTTCGAAAAAGATACACAGGCAGAACATTGCTTAAGATCAACTAATGATCTTTGTAGCCTTTATGGAGAAGACGTTTCTACGTCTCTCTTTCATCTCTAGGGGTAGAGTATACCCTTATGGAAGTTTTATATAGATCTATATATCTATATTGTTGTATATGTATGCAGTCACAACGTCCATGAGCTGCATTTATTGGATTTTTCAGAGAAGTTTAGGCTTTAGTAGGAAAATGATCACATTTCCTTTATTTCAATTTCTTATGAAATCCAACTTATATTCCACAGGTTTTACACATTCAGGTGTATGGACTGCTGGTGCCAAGACTTTGTTTTTCAAGAGTGAGTCCAGCTCTACTCTTATTGCCTCGTCCCACTTTGGCCAATCTATGCGTTCATGCTATAGAAAAGTGGGTTGACGTCATCGTCGTATTCAACGATGTGAACAGCAATAGAGAAAGCAAAACCATCGTCGATGACTGCGGTATTTCTGTCCAGTACCTCTCCATTACATACATAATATAATGATTTTTCTCATGTTGTTTCCTCTGCAGGGGAAAGTAAGAGGGGAGAGGTTGCTGGTCTGAGCTTAGCATCCTGTGGATGGATCATTTTAATATATCCAGGAATATTCCTTTTTCGAGGAAAGTTTTATATTTTTAACCTGGCGGGCGTCCTCTTTTCTATTGAGGTACAGCCAATTCTGCTGCCGGTGGATTGCATCCATCTTTGGCAATGTCAATCCTAGCTAGCGTGTTGGCAGCAGGGACGTGTGAACGAACAATCTTCTGGTTGTCCGTAAATTTATCCGGCAATTGATGTACTTTAGTCTGAATGTGAAGGATCTTCTGGATCTCATCTTCACACAGAAAAAGTATGCGGATCATAACGAGATTAGGACTTTTGTGTCCCATGATATGGTCTCAGAAGCTTCAGGCTTCTTTAGACTGCGTGCCTATTACAATGAGACTTTGCTCATCAAATTCACATTTATCAAGACTTGGTGGTAAACCATAAGCAAGCAGCATCAGCAATAAGATATGGCCACAAGCAGGTCGAATCGTGATAAGCGATGCGGAATGCAGTGTGTTGGTCCCTAAACATCAACGGGCAACTGGGATCTAACAATGGACGTGAAATCCATTGGAGTCTCTTTACCAGAGACTCTGATAACCCATTCTGAGTATGAACATGCTACAGGATGTCCAATTTCAATGCCAGTTGCTTGGCAGAAGTCTTCAAAGATAAGTGTAGTGAATTCATCCACATTATAAGCTTTGAGAAAGTTATGTTGCGAGTGAATATAAAGGCACACAGAAGACCATCTAGTGGATGCATCAGTCAGTACAATGAAGTACCGAAAATGGGCCTCTTGCGGGGTGAATAGGCCCGCAAAGGTCACCATGTATTCTCTCAATGAAGCCATGAGACTCTTATCCCACTTTCAGGAGGGAAGGTCTCTCTAAAAGTATGCCCTTACGACAAAGGGGGACAAGGAAACTCAATCTTTTGAATAATCTTCAGGTTCTCCAATGGATTCATTTGATGATGCGTCCATCATCGCTGATCCAGGATGACCAAGTCCATTTTACCAGAGTTAAAAACTATGGCAATGAAAGGCACTTCTGGTGCTCAGTCAAGTTGGCTTTCTATAGGATGAATATCTATAATTATAGGGGCCCGACGGGGGTCCAATGAAATCGTAAGTTGATGGGCTTCTGGCCATCCTCTTGACGAGTTACATATTGATATTCAATATTTATTATCCACAGTTTTCAAGTTATGTTCGTTTAAACGAAATATCCTTGAAAATTGGAAATTTCCTATATGATTAAGGGGAGAAGTTTGCATCTTATAGTCTCGTTGTATGTGGGAACAATATTAATGCTACACCAGTGCAACGAGGCACTGTCCACAATATTACATACTTCATCTATAAGCAAAACGAAATTTCATTTAAGTAAATGTAAAATGACATTCAAATAAAAGTTCGTACAAAAGTAAACTAAAGATGAAGCTACATGTAATTTTAAATGTATAAATAAAGATAGGGCTCAATCGAGCAGGTCGTCGTTCTCGAAGTCTTGTGCAGTGAAAATAGTTGGCGGCTGAACAGCCACCAAGTTTGTTGCAGGCAGAGACTTCTGGCTCGCCTGATATAGTTCCTGAAGGTGGCGAGGAGTGCGACAGTTTCTGGACCAATGTCCAGTCATGCCACATCTATGGCATTTATCCTCCCAGTTCTTTGTAGGAATTGACACTTGACCAGTGTCTTTACGATTCCATGAGAAGTTTCTCTTTCCTTTGTTGTTTTTGTTTGTCTGGGGTGCTGCTCCTTTTGGTTGCTTCATTACAGCTTTCCTATTGTTATTTTTAGCCTTCTTCTTGTTTTTTCACTTCTGGGGAGAAACGTGGTGGGCTTCAGGGATAGGTTCAGTACCAGCTGGTCGTAAATTATGAGTGGCGAGCAGTAAATCTCGATTCTACTCTGCCCTAAGTAGGTATGAGATCAGATCAGAGAATTTTGTGAAGTTCCGTTCACTATACTGCTGCATGAGGATTGCATCATTCTCGTGAAACGAGGTAAATGTCTTTTCCAACATGCGTTGTTCTGTCACTTCTTCACCGCACAACTTCAGGCATGAGGTGATGTTATGAAGTGCAGAATTATACTCAGCGACGGACTTATAGTCCTGAAGTCTGAGGTTTTCCCACTCATAACTGGCACGCGGTAATATTACATCAATTTGATGTTTATACCATGCTTTCAGTGCAGTTCATAGCTCCGTTGGGTCCTCTACCTTTAGATATTCAGCCTTTAAGGTCCGATCTATATGTTTCCTAATGTAGATAATGGCTTTTGCCTTATCCACATCGGAGATAGTGGTAGGAGTGCTGCTGCTAGATGTAGCAGAAGCATCGGCCGCTGCTAGGGCCGATGAAGGAGCCAAAATTGAGCCAAGGAGGGCCATTGAACGCAACTGGAACTTCAGGTCCACTCGCAAACTCAAGTAATTTTTTCCTGCAGAATCAAGGACCTCGAAATCGACGCTTGCCAATTTTGCCATTTATCTACGCAATTTAAAATAAGCATGAATTAATTAAAATTGAAATTCACGCATAAAAAATAAAAATAAGTAGAATGTGGGGATCAAACAGATACGTAAAGAAATACAAAGTCCAAAGTCCGAATATACAGTCCATAAAGAAAAGAAGAATACAATTTGGAAACCCAGAATGGGTCCCTATATTTTCCAATTTTCGCCTCCGTCTTCATTTGTCGGTACACCGGTCTTTGGCATAAATACATATAATCATCACTTACAAATTCTCTCAAATAGAAAATAAAATTGCAAGGAATATAAAAGGATATCAAACTGGCCGATCACAAAATTCACAGTTTAGCCTATATAAACATCCACGCAGTTTATAAATGCTACAGGCACAAAAGTAACAACCATGCATGTATATAACACATGCATATATAATATGGAAAAATAGACTATAAAATATAATAATCTCTCGGACCATGGGGAGACGTCATACACCATTAGGTTAGTTTACTAACGGCAGAGCGGTCGCAGGATCCTTAAGATAATTATATTTGGAAAAAAATTCTAATATTCCATATTTTAATAATAATGCAATAGTGTTATAATTTTAGCAATATGAAAGACTGGGCGACAGGCCCATGACAAAGGATTAAAATAAATTAATAGTTTGAATGGGGCTGCAGGCCCATAAATATTAATCATTTTAATATATTATAAACATTTGGTCGGCATGCCCATTTGCCAAAAATTAACAAACTAATTACTGCAATTGAATGAAATTGGCTTCAGGCCCAATAAGTCAAATTAAAATATTGTTAATATTTGGGCTTTAGGCCCTGTTTCAAAATTCTAATTGACACATTAAAAATTGCAATAGGATGTACAGGGCTTCAGGCCTAATTTTGGCAGCCAAAAATTTATTAAGTACACAAAAATTTACTCGGCTTCTGGCCTATAAAATATATGTGCATTAGTGAAAAATGGGATGCAGGCCTAACAAATAGGCTATCTATTTTATTGAAATTAAACAAAATTATCCTTTAAGCCCATTTTTGGGTTGTGGAATGCCAAAAATCCCAAACCCTAAGTCTGTCCCCTAAAATCCCTTTTACAGGGAGTTATGCAAGAATTTCCCCCCTTGTTTCTTGGTTCGGGCAAGGTCAAACCCCACCCTCTGTCTCTGCTGGATCGCTGGAGTCCCCCCTGCGGGGAGGGGGGCGGATCGACATAGGGATCGCCGGACAGGAACCCCTCCGACTGGGGGGGTCTGTGACAGGGAAGGCCCCCCCCCCCCCCCCCGTCTGGGGGCGGATGGCAGAACCCCCCCGGTCTGGGGGAGGGGCGGCCACGGGGAAGGCCTCCATTCTTGGGGGCGGCGGATTCGAAAGGGCCCTCCCTCAGGCGGGGTCGGGCGGCGCCGTGAAGGCCCCCCGTCTGGGGTGGTGGAGAAATTGAAGGGCCCCCCAAGTGGGGGGCACCGTGAAGGCCCCCTGTCTGGGGGCGGAAAAATCGAAAGGGCCCCCTAGGCGGGGCCGGGGGGGCGAAATCGAAAGCCCCCCAGGCGGGGGGAGGGGTGGCGGCGCCGTGTTGCCCCCCCCCCCCCTCTGGGGGGCAGCGAAACCGAATGCCCCCCCCAGGTCGGGGGGCGCAATCGAACGCCCCCCCACCATGCGGGGGGGGCACCGTAATAGGCCCCCCAAGCCTTGGGGGCGATGATTGGGAACCCCCCCTTCGGGGGGGTGTCGGGGGTAAAACCCCCGCCGTAGGCGGGGGGATGGGGTAAGGAAGAACCCCCCCTTCGGGATGTTTGTTGTTTATTAGTTTTTTTAAATTATAAATTTGATATAGCATATAGCAGATTTGAAACAAGCCTAAAATCGGTTGTGAAAAATCAGAGCTAAATTTAAAATTTGTTTATATCTATCTACGGGATCGATGGATATTACCTCTAGATTAAAAATCTAGGGACGATCGAAAAATTAGAATATCCGTAGAGAGAAAATTCCACGCTCCGAATACGCCCAAGAGGAACGCTGTAACGTACAGCCGCAACCAGAGATTCCTTCGCGCATAACAAATTAGAAGAGCGTAACAAATTAGGGGATGGATTTTTGAGGGGAGAAAAGCTCAAAATAGAAGAGCGTAGGTGCTGATAACGTGTTAAGAGAGATTGTTAGGAGAAGAGTGTAAACTAATTTCTAAATTAGAAGTAGCCATGGCATAAGCCATGGCTCTCTATATATTCATTCACTTTAGGAGTCCAAGGGACTCCCCACTAAGTTAGTGGGGAGTAAATGGTGAGATGAGGAGGGGAGGGAGGCCAAAGGCCTCCCTCAACTCACAACACTGTTGCTAAACAGCTTTAATGAAGGGAGACTGGGAGAGTATGATTATATCATACCTCATCTAAGCAGGGGAGTAAGTACTCTTACTTATCATTTAATTTTGCTATTATTAATTTTTTTTTCATTTTGGTGTCATCATGAAAAGTGGGAGAGTGATGGAAAATCTAGTCCAATCCCTAAGTAGTTTTGATGGTGAGCACACCAAATGTTGTTAATATACTAATAGCATTATCTAAGTGTGTAGGTTGTACAATCAACTGATGAAATCTCTAAGCATACTCCAAAAAGAAGAAGCTCAACCACACTCAGAAGATGAAGATGAATTTGGTAGCTCGCATTCTACGTCAAGCACAAGATGAAGCTTATAGAACGTGCTCAAGCTTAAGGTAAAGAGGAGTTCAAATTCAAAGTGAAGTGTGCATCTACATCAAGATCTTATCATCTTCAAAGTCTTCATTTAAGTCTAAGTGTGTGAGTTGTTTCTTTTTTAGGAATATGTTAAAGCCAAGATAAATTGCGCACAAAAAAATGTTTTTCGAAATTTTTTTTTTAAACTCGTCTTAGATTTTTTTGAGAGCTAAGCTATTTGATTCAAACTGTTGTAGTCAATCTCAAAACATCCAGGAATTGATTACTAACTTTTATAGCTGAGTTTCACTGAAAAACTGCTCTGTGAGTCGACTACCAAAGGATGGAGTCGACAACCTGCTGTGAGCAGAGTATTCATTGAAAAATCTCTAGGAGTCGACTACCTCCCTTGGGAGTCGACTACCAGCCGCATTTTGACTTCCTTGATTTTGCTCCTTCATTTACTCATTGCTTGATTTGTGGGGCTGAAGTCAAATCATTTTTGAAATTCGAATTCTCCTTTGAAACTCTATAAATAGAGATCATATGAGAACAATTCTATATACTAATTCTTTCATTCTTGAACTGAGCAAAAACTCTCTTGAAGTCTCAATCGTTCTTATCGCTCTCAACAATCGTCGTAGCCAAAAATGGGTTTTCAATTTCTGATCTTATTGCTTTTATTTAAATTCTTTTAAGATCACATTTTTTGGCTATTGCGAATTGGGTTTTCAAAATCCTCTCTTTTATTTTCATATTCTTCAAAGGATTTTTGAAACTCAAGATTCTAGATCACATCGAATTAATTTATATTCGTTGTATGATCTAAGAACTATTTTAATTCTTTAGCCACATAAGCACAATTGCAATATTATCTTGGCTATAGGATTATTTGGGTGTAAAACCAATCTCCACCAATTATTGTGGTGAATTGGATTTTGTTATTTTAATTGGAGTCCCATGGTGATAAGGGTTGTGAAAATCATAGTCAAGGCTGGGTGGTTGGAAATCCTGGTGGTGATACTAGGTCATTGAAAATCCTAACGAGTGAAGTTAGGTAATTGTATTGCTAAGGCAATAGTAGATTAAATCTCGATCTGGACCAGTCATTGACTGGCATACCCAGGTTATGGGGAACCTGGATAAAATTGCTTGTCTCTCTGTGTGCTTTCTGTGTTTGTCTTTCTTATTTATTTTGTACAAAGCTATTCATTAGTGTTAATATATTCTCATTGTAATTACCTGGTAATATATTTCAAAGATTGCATTTTTTATTCCTGTGTAATCTCTCTGTTGCTTGTAATTAATCTTTATATTCTTCTAAGTTTATCGTGCTGATTAAGGACGACCCGTAGTTCACTCTACTTGGTTCCTTAGGCAACATTGGAAGGGAAATTTGTTGTAGTCTAATAATCAAAGAAAAAGTTTTAACTTATACAACACTATTCAACTTCCCATCTAGTGTTGTTTGCCATCCGCTGGATCCAACAAATATGTGAAATGAGGAGATCTATATGGAATCTCAACTCAACACCTGCTGGTCCGACGTGAGTCCGAACAGGGTTTAGAAGCACGATATAATCAGCGTGGACGTCACCATGGAGCCAAACCCAATGGTGCTGACCTTGTGATCAGATCATATGCATACTGGACAAGACATGGTCGGTAAGTGATGTAGGTCCCGTAGCAGGAGTTAGCCCAGTAGGCAGCTGGATATCGAAGGTATGGGCAAGAATGGTGATCAGACCGCCACAACATATCGCCTTAGTGGAGGTGATCGAGGTAAGAATGCGGTAAAAAACCAACTAGCGATGTCGATGGATATGGCTGGAACTAAGATGTCACTGCCAGCCTTGAATGCTCTCTCCAGTGTTGTGGCGCATAAAATGAAAAGCTCAGGTGTGGAGACAGTCCCCACCTTCGGCCTACCAATTAAAGTAGTCGCAAAAGGAACTGTCCGAGGCGTAGGCAGGGGTTGACTATCGAGTAAGCCTTCGCCCGACTAGGGTTGAAGTGTGGGATGCTTGTGATCAGCTCCCAAAAGGCACCTGCAGAAAAGAAGGGGGAGGGGGTGATGACTCAGGTCAAATGCCTTATCATGGTCTGGAACTAGCGGCCAGTGAAAGTAAGCACGGACCATGTCATGAGTAATCTCACAGCCACGGTCCATGAGCCTGAAAGAATAACCCCTAGGAGTCCTACGTATAGAACTCAAGACCTCTAGTGTCGGTCGAACATAGGTGTTCACAGACACCGACAGAAAATTGCCACAACCAACATTATTGTATAGCTGGTGCAAGCCTTAGAATAGCTCTAGGCACTCTTGTGTAGGAATGCAAGCGAACCTAGTAGGTATGATCTAACACCTGGAGATCCTTTCAAATTTGACGCGGTGTGTGTCATCTCTGAAAGTGATCACATACGTCTCTATAGGTGGTGTTGGCTGTGCTGGTGGTGCAGGTGTACTGGTAGTGCAGAGATAGGTTCGCTATGTAGTGGTGATGGTGCTGCCATAGAAGAAGAAGCGCCAGGCTCACCGATCTTCCTCTTAGCAGCAGGTTAGCTGGTGCTAGATCGAGTCTGTGGAGGCATAATGTTATGCCCTGAATGTCAAGCACTCCAAACAAAGAATATATATATACGATCGCAAGAAAAATAAAGTGGAATGAGTGTACCAAGCGATCGATGCGACTCCTAAACACTGGCCAAAGTGTACAATGATCTCCAAAACTAGTTCTCCACGATCGTCGCAGTGGATCTCTCTCAAGCTTTCCTAGTGTACAAAAAGTACGAATAAGCAATGAAAATTTAGATTAATTGGAGAAAATCAAGAAAATATGGAGATTTAGAGGGTTAATTTGGATTTGGGGTTGAATTAGGGCTTACGAGAGTTAGGATGAGAGATATGATGTAGATTAGGGCTTGATGGAGGGGAGGGTGGTCGGAGATCGCCGGAGAGGGGTGGTCAAAGGTGATGTGGGGGTGGCAGTGCAGTCGAGTAGGGCTGAGAGCTCATCTGAGTGGCTAGGGTTTTGGAGAAAGGGGCTTTGGTTGCAGTCAAGTTCGAGAAAGATCTTAGTCGAGCTTGTTCTCCTATTTATTTATGGGCTTCCGAATTAAGTCACTTGGTTGAGTGACCTTAGTCACTCGGTCGAGTGACTTAGAACGACAGAAAAACCTGATTTTCTAGAGTGTAGCTAGATCGAGTGACTCAGTTGAGTGAGATGAGTCACTTGGTCGAGTCAAAAGATGAAACAGAATGTCAATTTTTAGGATTTTTTGCTACAGTCTCTCACTCAAAGAAGTGGACTAGTCACTCGGTCGAGTGGGCTAGTCACTCTGTCAAGTGAGGAGCCTTCACAGAGCATGAAACTTTCGGGTTCTGCTATAGGGATCCACTCGGTCGAGTGATATAGTTACTCGGTAAAGTGGTATACATTGACAGAGTTAAGAATTTCCACTTCCCTGATCAGTATTTTCACTCAGTCGAGTGAGAGTCTTACTCGACCGAGTCGGGCTAAATTTTTAGCACCTGGTTTCTGTTAATCTTTATCTTCTTTCTCGCTTTCATTCTCCAAATTCCTCCTTCTTTTCTCGTTCAAACTCCTCTAAGACATGGATCTCCTTCATTATATGTGCTCTTCATTAATTTTTCATCCTCATGATCTTCTTCTTGCCAGCAAAACGTCGTCAAATATCAGAATTTTTCCTAACTTTCGATTTGTCGATTTTTTTGTATTTTCAAACAAAATAAAAACTAAGAACAAACTAAAACAAATATTGAAACATCAGATTGCCTTCCGATAAGTGCTCGTTTATGGTCTTGAGCTTGACCCCTCATAATTTACATTCAGCGCGAGATATTCGATGCATAGGAGATTCATGTGTCAAATTTTGCTAGGAGATTGGTGGGCTTTGATCGCTCTACATTATCTTACTTGATCTCCTCATGTAGCATCTCCTTCTTCATGGCATTGGGAGATATCTTCCCATAAGCTTCGCTTCTAGCCTTCAAAGGCTCTTTGTTCTCATTCGGTGATGTTTGTTGTGGCTTCACCGGTGCGTTTTCTTTGGATGCTTCCTGAAAGAGAGTTTGCATAGATCTCTTATCCTAACGACTGCAGTGTTGTTCTCCTCTTCATTAGTGAGAGGATCTGGGGTGTCTTCAATATGAGTACTCTTTTCAGAAATCAGCTCCACATCAGAATTTTTCATAAGCAAGGTCTTGACAGTGTATGGCGTGGCTTCCTCAATAACCTCTTCAAGTAGGTCGACATAGTCATTCTCTTCAATCGTCGACCATGTAGTTGTGGCTGCCAAACTTTCAGTCCAAGCGTCTCCAAGGTAGATGTTCTTAATTTCACTAGTAGGGTCTCCCAAGGAGTAATGCTTCAGTCTTTGCCCTTAACCTTGAATGGTATTCCATCATTTCCTTCTATTTAAATTGCTCCTCCGGGATGTACATGACGTATGGTGAATGACCCTGACCAACGAGACCTCAAATTTCCCGGAAAGAGTCGGAGGCTAGAGTTGAAGAATAGGACCATATCTCCCACATCAAATTGTTTCACAGTAATGCGGGCATCATGGAAAACCTTCGTTCTTTCCTTGGATATTCTGGAGCTCTCATAGGTGTCTCTTCTAATCTCATCAAGTTCATTGATATCGAGGAGTCTCCGTACTCCTGTGATCTTATAGTCATAATTGAGTGTCTTGATAGCCCAGTAAGCACGGTGCTCCAACTCTATTGGCAATTGACATGCCTTCCCATAGACCAGTCTGATGGGGTAGTAATAATGGGAGCCCTGAAAGTTGTGTGGTATGCCCACAGAGCGTCATTTATCTTCATTGACCAATCTTTCTTAACTATCAACTGTTTTTCCAGAATTTTCTTGATTACCTTGTTGGAAGCTTCTACTTGCCCACTTGTTTGAGGATGATAAGCCAGTCCAACTCTGTGATGCACCCCATACATCTTCAACATGGCCTCAAACTTCTTCTCGATAAAATGGCTGCCTCTGTCATTGATCAGTGTCATAGGAACTCCAAAACATCTGAATATGTTCTGTTTGAAGAACATGGCAACTACTCTGGCATCATTAGTTGGGGTGGCAATATGTTCCACCCACTTTGAAACATAATCGACGGCTACTAGAATGTATTTATTCCCCTTGCTAGATGGGAACTGTCCCATGAAGTCTACACCCAGCAGTCAAAGAGCTCGATCTCCAAGATTGGCTTCATTGGCATCTCATTCTGTCTGGATATGTTTCCCATCATCTGACATTTGTCACACTTCTTGATGAAATCATGTGTGTTCTTGAACATGGTTGGCCAGTAAAATCCACACTACAATATCTTTGTAGTAGTCTTGGAAGCAGCTGCAAGTCCTCTGCATGGCATATCATGGCAATGTGAAATAAAAGATGTGGCTTCTTCTTTTGGGATGCATCTCCTTATAATCCCATCTTTGCACGTCTTGAAGAGGTATGGGTCTTCCCAAAAATAGCTCCGGACCTCATGCATAAACTTTCTCTTTTGGTGCGTAGCTAACCCATATGGCTTGATACCATAAGCCAAATAATTCACGAAGTCTGCAAACCATGGCACTTCTAAAGGTCCCAAAGCATAGAGCTTCTCATCAGCAAATGTGTCATCAATCGGCATGCTTCCATTTTCCCCCTTACGAATTAGCCTTGATAAATGGTCTACCACAAGATTATCTACCCCCTTTATCTCTAATATCTAAATAGAATTCTTGCAGAAGGAGGATCCACCCGATGAGCCTCGGCTTGGCTTCTTTTTTTCCAGGAGCTATTTTAATGCGTCGTGGTCTGTATGAACTATCACCTTTGTACCACGAAGATAAGAATGAAAATTCTCAATTGAGTAGACCGTGGCTAAAAGCTCCTTCTCAGTAGTAGTGTAATTTCTTTGAGCTTCATCCAAGGTCTTGCTTGCATAATATATCGCATGCAGCTTATTGTCCTTTCTCTGACCCAATACTACCCCAACTGCATGGTCACCAGCGTCACACATCAACTCAAAAGGAAGATCGATTTAGCGGTTGTATAATGGGAGCAGAAATAAGTGCCTCCTTTAGCGTGTTAAGAGCCTACACGCAATCATAAGAAAAAATAAAAGGTGCATCTTTAGCAAGCAAAGTAGTAAGGAGACGCACAATTTGAGAAAAATCCTTGATGAATAAAACCCTGCATGACTAAGGAATCCTCTAATGCCCTTTACATTGATTGGTGGAGGTAATTTTTCAATAACTTCAATTTTGGCATTGTCTACCTCAATTCCCCTAGATGAAACTAGGTGCCCAAGAACTATACCCTCAGTGATCATAAAATGACACTTTTCCCAGTTCAGATTCAGATTGTTTTGTTGGCATCTTTTTCAAACTTTGGTTAGATTAGCCAAGCAAGAGTCAAATTCGGTTCCATTGACATAAAAGTTATCCATGAAAACCTCCATGATTACTTCGATATAATCAAAGAAGATAGATTTCATGCACCTTTGAAAGGTGGCAGGTGCATTGCAAAGTCCAAATGGCATCCTTCGATATGCGAAGATGCCATATGGGCACGTGAAAGTGGTCTTCTTCTGATAATCATCGTGGAGATAGATCTGAAAGAATCCCGAATACCCATCCAAATAGCCGAAGTATTTATGCTTGGCAAGACGCTCAAACATCGGATCAATAAAGGGCAGTGGGTAATTTTCTTTTCTGGTGGCTTTGTTTAATTTTCTGTAATCAATACACATGCGCCAATCAGTCACAGTCCTAATGGATATCAACTCACCCTTATCGTTTTTTATGACTGTCATCCTGCCTTTCTTTGGGACAACATGAACTGGGCTGACCCACTTACTGTCATAAATGGGGTGGATAATGTCTGCCTCAAGCAGTCTTAGGATCTCTTTTTTAACCACCTCCTTCATATTGGGGTTCAATCGCCTATGAGGCTTTATGGAGGTGGCTTCAGTGTTTTCTAGATGGATCCTACGGTTGCACAACCCAAAAATAATTCCTTTCAGATTAGAGATGCTATAACCAAGAACATCCCTATGACTTCTTAAAACATTTAACTGGCTTTCAAGCTGATTAGAATTGAGATTCGCATTTACAATCACCGGATAAGTCAAATTATTGCCTTAAAATGCATATATCAAATTGGAAGGAAATTGTTTTAATTCTACCTCAGGGGGCGCTGTAACCCCTATTTCACCTTCCTGTCAAAGCATAGCGTCCTTAATATCATCCTCATTCATTTACTCTTTAGAAGACAGACTTTTATGAGCAGATTCATAATCAGCAATTGGTGATAACGGAGCATCAAAGTATGCACATGGAGATTCTGCTCCTGAATCAACAAGACTAGCACATTTCTCTTGATTAATCCTGTCATCAAAAGAGAAGTCAATATATAAATAGGTGTTACAAGAGGAATTGTTATGTGGACTTCCCTGAATATTGGCATCCCAAAGCTGCTCTTTGATGTGTCCATATTTTCTATCTTTTCATAGCATCATTTCATTGCATTTCATGTCATATCCGCATCCAAATCCCGCATTTTCATATGATACTGCACTTTTAACGCTATATTCGAGTTTCGTAGAGCTTTGTGGATTTTCAGGGATTTTGGAGCGATTCGGAGCTATTTTGGGACATGGACACATCCAGCACGTCCGTGATGCCATTGGTGAGGCTCTACAGGAGTTTGCCGAGTTTCGGAAGCATATGGGAGGAGAAGAGGAGAAGCTAGCGAGAGAAAGAAGTCAAAGCCGAAGCATATGCAGCTTTTCCAGGTGACTCGACCAGAGTAGCACAAGCTACTCGGTCAAGCTAACACACGAGTCCAGCAGGAAGAATATGCATGTCCTACTCGACCGAGCAGAGTGACGACTCGGCCCTTGTCGATCCAGTCTTCAAGCCCCCTCCCATCAGCATCCTACTCGACCGTGCAGGATCTACTCGACCGAGCAAAGCCTACTTGACCCGAGTAGGCAGAGCGAAAATTTGTAAGGGGAGTTCCAACCTACTGATAACCCTACCGAGCAGGTGAGCTACTCGACTGAGTAGCTCGGATCCCTTCGTTTAAGCAGGGAGTAGCTAATATGACTACTCGACCGAGCAGGTGCCTACTCGACCGAGTAGCCGACTCGGTCGGCGACGTGTGGGCCCCAAACTTCCAGATTTTCAGATTTTTTTCTTGGGGTCCACCCTCTATGTATTTAAGACATTTTTCTTGACGTTTTAAGGAGTTTTTTAATTAAATGTGAGAGAGGAGATTTTAAAGGGGTTGTTTTTATATCTAGGGTTTTGGATTGAGCCGTCTTTGCAAAAGATTGGATTTTTCTTGTCTCTTGCACCTTGGAATCTGTGTGAGTTATTTTATTCTCTATTAGCTATCGTTCTTTCTCGGTTCCAATACGTAAGATCTTCATTTCTTGCTTGATTTAATTGCTACGATGTTTTTTATGGCAAAAAGTGCATTTTTATTTGTCATAATTGCTATGTGTGAGTAGTCTTCTCTAGGGCTGATGGGTTAGCCCTAAGACTCTAGGAAAGAGATGTAGATCTAGATTTCTAGGTTGAGTTGGGAATACAAGGGGAGTATTTTGGTCGATCCATCCAAATATCTAGGAGAACTCGTACTGAGATCATGCCTACGGTCGGTAGAATTGATTAGCTTAAGGAGCATCTTTGGGATTTAATTAGGGAGTTAGTGGATCCAACCAAGGCTCGTGACCATGCCCGGCTCATGCCTTGAGGGGATCCACTGATGAACTATATCACTACATTGACGGCTACCGCAATTGCGTCAATGAGAGCCACTGAATTAACTCAAAGCTCCAACCTACGAGAGTGGTATGAGCTGAGAGACCAATCCCATAAACCCAATGCAACTAGGAATCCTATTCTAACATCGACCTCCGACAGTCCTAGCAGTGATCCCTAAGGCCCTAGCTTCTTTACATTGAACCAATAACAACATCAAACAAACAAACCTCCAATCAACTGCTATCTCATTCTGGGATCTATAAATAACCTGAGACTCCAATACACGGTTACTATCCCTGTGGGATTTGACAATATTTTATACTATAATTTGACACCGTCCACTTGCGGATAGAACCCAGAGTCGACACCTAGGAACCATGCGCCTGGCGACTGTGACACCACCAGGTGGATTTTAGGTGTAAGTTTTGGGCGCGTCAAGTTTTTGGCACCGTTACCGGGGATAGTTACGGTGTATCTCAATTTATTTTTATTTTGAAGAATCTACAAGTGACTCTTATCATTTCCTATCCTTCCACCCTTTATTACTTTTATTCTTTTTATTTATTATCATCTTGCTACTCATGGTACTCTCTGAGTTGTTTTGTGCATGATTACTCTCTTCGAAACAGCTAATAAAGAAATACTATTTGATCCTAAAATCTAGAAGACAACAAGAACTCTCAGAGCCTCGAAAAGGAGTCAGACACCCTCTGATCAGATGGCAGAAAATACCGACACTCTGCCTCGCACCGGGTCCATCCAGGACCACATGAAACCGAGCTTCGGGAAAAATTCTTCCATTCTGAGACTGTAGCTGGCGGCAAACATCTTCGAGATAAAGACCAGACTTATAAATCTGATGCAGCATGATCCCTTCCATGGGAACCTGTACGAGAACCCGAACCATCATATCGACACTTTTCTGGTGAAGTGTGATACCTTTAAGACTAAGGACGTGAGCGAAGACGCGATAAAGCTAAGGCTCTTTCCCTTCACTCTACGGGATAAGGCTTCATATTGGTTGGTGTCCTACCCATCCAACCACTTCACTTCTTGGGAGCAACTGGCGCTTGCTTTCGTAGACAAATTTTACCCACCATAAAAAACGGTGAGGATCAGAGGAGCGATCTCCAACTTTAAGCAACTACCACAAGAGTCGCTCTATGAAGCCTGGGAAAGGTTCAAGGACATTCAGCATCAGTGTCCACATCATGGGATCCAATCTTGGGATCTGGTACAAAGCTTCTACAACAGGCTGTAACCCAGTACGAAGATGATCATCAATGCCACTGCATAAGGCGCCCTTATGGACAAGTCGGTAGATGAAGCAATTGACCTACTTGAACATATGGTAGCGAAAAACCAACAATGGTGTGAGGAGCGCACCATTATCACCAGGACTCCTGAGGTAAAAGCTGTTAGCCACCTCGATTCACACATTGAAACTTTGTGCAAGCAGGTGGCTAGGATCGAGCAATGATTGGATGCCATTACAACAACTACCAGCACTCTAGCCTATCATCCTCAAGAGGAATATAGAGAGCAAAGCTACGTTCCCAATGAGGGACCTTATGACGGAGCCGAATCATCCGAGCAGTACAATATGTACAAGGAGATGGGTGAAATCAATGGCAACATCCGGCCGCAAGGAACCACCCCGGGTTGTCCTACGGGAATCCAAGTGGAGGGATGCAACCTCCACAGTTTCAGAGGCCATCGCTCCCTCCTCCTTAACAGCAAGGACCGCCGCCACATCAACAGCAGAGTGGATTTAGGCAATTTGGGCCGTATCTACCACCGGGCTACCAATTTAATCACCCGCCCCAGCAAAACTATGCACCAAAGCCACCACATTTCAGTCTGGAGTCTACTTTAGAGACGTTCATGAGCGGATAAGTAAAGTTCAACCAAGACACGTCTGCTTAATTCAAGAACATAAACACGTCACTTGATGAGCTAAAGGGTCAGATGTCCCAATTACTCAAGCATCAAGGGAGGTTACCTTTGCAACCAGAGCCGAGTCCAAGAGCTCAAGATAATGCCGTGGTCTCCATTACCATACGAGGAGGACGGATAACCGATGCTGTGATGGTGCCGGTTACAAAAAAGAACAAGTTACAATTGAGGATGCCACTATTGGCAATGATGATGAAGAGGCTACGAATGAGCCTATCATGAACGGGGAGAGAGAGACTTCGCCTTCCACCGTACCCACGTCACACTGGCACTAAAGGACGATGCAACTAGTTTCAGTAAGCCATCTCCTAAGAATGTTGCCAAGGATAAGAGAAGCCAACCCCCATCGTCGTATCCACATAGGCTAGCTTTAGCAAAAATTGAGAGGAAGTACGCCAAGTTTACGGAACTTCTGAAGGTCATTCAACTCAACATCCCATTTATGGATGCCATTACAGAAAATCCTATCTATGAAAAGTTTTTGAAAGACCTCGTCAACGAAAAGTAGAAGCATGAGGAAGTAAAGCTTTTAGAGGATTCAACCTCCATCATAAAGAACCATCTCCCGAAGACATTACCGGATCCGGTAAGCTTCACAGTGCATGCTCTATTGGAGGTATGCCTATCAGCCATGCTTTGATCGACTTGGGCATGAGCTTCAGCTTGATGCCGCTCTCCATATTCGAGAGACTACAAACCAGAAGTGAGTTGGAGCCCACAAACATGTCTATACAACTGGTGGATCACTCAATCACGTATCCAGTAGGTATTACCAGAGATATCATTCTACAAATACCGCCTGGATTGTGAAGGTGGATTTTGTTATAATGGATATGCCGAAGGGAGGGAGTTCCCAACTTATACTTGGCCTTCCTTTCATGGAGACGGCCGGCGTCCTGATAGATGTTCGCGACGGGACTCTCTCAATGAATGTGGGTAATATTGAAGCCCAATTCCAGTTGCAAAAATCCACGAGGGAGCATGTCCGAGAAGAAGGAGCGAGTTATCTGGAGCTCTTAGAAGAAGATGATATATAGGAGTATACCGCCGAAGGGGTCATGAAGGACCCAATGAGGACAAGAGTTGATGACGATGGCGAATCCATCTACAACAAGGCGGTTACTGCCTATCTTCATGTGCTTGATGAGGAGCCCACAGATGAAACTTTGCATCGCCAAGAACCAGAATCCATCAATCACGTAGCTGAGGAAAACCATGGAGAGGAAACATGCCAAACACCGTCGCATGGTATCGTTGGCAAGTATAATGCGCGCATCTCTTACGTGCCAAACAACAATTGAAGAACTTGAGGGAGTCGAGCTCATGACTCAAAACAAGCACTTATCGGGAGGTAACCCCACTTTTTATATCTTATATTTTCTTTTTCAATTTTTGTTTTGCTCTATCTATCCCAAAAAACCAAGTAAAAACGCTTTCTATTCCAAAAAATGCAAAATTATAAAAATTTCACAGGTTCTTCCTTTTTACAGGTTGAATGTTGAGGGGAGCACACAAATCGATGTATTGAATGGAAGGAAGCTAGGAGAAGAGCAGCAGATAGAAGAACAAGTTTAAGGAAAAAGAGTAGCAGGTGACTCGACCGAGTAGGCACCTACTCGATCGAGTAGAAGAGAGTGCAGGAGGAGCAAAGGAAAATGGCATTTTTCCTAAGCGGCCCGAGTAGCACTAACTCGGTCGAGTAGCCGCCTACTCGACCCAGTATCCATCTGCTCGACCGAGCTAAGGAAAGCACAGAGAAATAATGAAAAAATGGTGTTCTGCCTACGCGACCCGAGTAGCCCCTACTTGGTCGAGTATCCCCTACTCGGTCGAGTAGCCGAGGGAGTGTTCTGCACCTCAATTTTGATATATTTTATTTTCTGACTCGACTGAGTAGTTACACTGTTCGGCCGAGTTGCGGGAGCTTTATTCATGCGGGGCCCATGTTCTGATCGAGTCGGGTTTATCAAAACCCAACTCGAATTTATTATACACTAATCCTTTTTGTTTTCCTCAAATCCCACTACCCGAGCATCCATAATCCCCCTCACCTACTCGACCCGAACTGCTGTCGCCGCCATCCCCTCCGCCGTCCGTGTCGCCGGCTGCACCACCACCACCACCACCAACACACACACACACACACTCTCTCTCTCTCTCTCTCTCTCTCTCTCTCTCTCTCTCTCTCTCTCCACCCCCCCCTCCCTCCCTCCACCTATCTCCCCCTACTTCTCTCTATTCCTTCCAAATTCACCCCCTCTGCCATGGCCATCACCGGAGCAACGCCGTCGAAATCTCCCAGTACCGGCAGCGCCGCCCACAACCCTGTTCCACCACCTCCCCGAGCTACGCCCCTCCCCTACGCCCTCTCCTATTGAAACAACCCCCTCCCCCCGCACCCTCCAATAGCCCTAGGGCAACCCGATTCACTCAACCGAGCACAATTAGTGCTCGGCCGAGCCATTAACCCGTACCCCCTCCCCGTACGACATACTCGACCGAGCACAATTAATGCTCGGTCGAGTAACCCTCCCACAAATGCAACCCCGCCGCCCTACCTACTCAACCGAGCATAGCTTGTGCTCGATCGAGCTCCCACACACATCTTCCTCTACACACTACTTTTGATCCCACTGATATTATTTTCTCCTTCTATTTCAGGTACATTGCACCTACAGAGGAGGACACATCCCGGAGCAGCTTGGGAGATACATCTGATTAGCAGCAGTCACTTACCCGATCACATCACTCTTGTCGCGACCGTCGTGTTGGAACACTCTACCCTCTCTTTATTTTTATTCCGACACACTCCGCGTGCATGTATCACGATGCCGTCTCGAACTAGGGGAGGCAGCCCACACCTGTACGTCATGGGAAGAGGAAGGCCACTGACGCCTCCTCTTCTCGACCCGCATGTCGCACTTGCTGTGCCGCTTCACCCACCACCGAGGAGGAGTACGTGGGCGATTCGTCATCCTCGTCCAACTCTTCCAACTACACCACCACCCTCCCACTCACCATACTGCCTGCACACGATCACCCATCGCATTGCCCACACATCCCTGCCACTTCTGCCACTAGCAAACCATCCGCCCCACCCATCGCTCTATCGCCGTGGGTGCGAACATTCGGTATCACCTTTCGGGATGATGCACACCGCAACCTCTTTGTCACCCTGTCATAGCGGAGGATAGTTCCCACACAGTTCATCCACCTCCCCACCCTCCGATACCTAGGACTCATGTAGGGGGTCTATTGGCTTTACTGCACCATCGGTTTCGACCGACTCCTCGCATCCCATGCCCCCACCTACACCTGCCTCACTCTAGAGGCATTGAGTTCCATCGCCCACACCCTGGCGGGCGATAGAATAAGCTTCAGGCTGCTGGACCACAATTTCGTGGTCACGTACACCCAGATCCGTGCTCACTTCTACTTTCCAACCATCCCTGACTTGCACGCTGCCTTCTCCCCTGACTACGAGCTGGCACGTTTGATGCCTCTGCTTTCTGGCATCGCATCTCTAGTCTGGACCATTACAGCCTCAGCAGGGAGAAGGCATCGTGCATTATGCACCCTTGGCTTCGCTATGCCCTACGACACCTTGCCACCACCATTTTCTGTAGGCCAGAGGTCGGGACCATGTCCCTACCCGAGCCTTTCCATCTCATGGGAATGACCCGACCGCTGCGCTACCACCCGGACGGCTCCCTCCACCCCTTCGTCCTTTCCAACGCAGCCCACTGGCTGTGTTACCGCCTATTACAGACCGCCCACACCCGCTACACCTTTGATATCTGCTGCGGTGGATTTTTCACCATCTTCGCACGGATGCTAGGCATAGATCTTCTTTATGGCCTAGTGACCCCCTGGCCCCACGCGCTTGACTTCGGTTGTGCTTGAGCACATGCACATCATCCGGCCATAAGGGGCACATCACTGGGCATATCTTTTACGCACCCATCACACACCCCATTTTGTCCCTTCCACCCCTCACCTCACCAGCATAGTGCCAGTCCAGCAGAGTTGGATGATTGATAGGGTCTTTCCACTTCCTTCCCTCCACGTCCTTAAGCCCCCCAGAGCACCCGTCGACGTTGACGCCGACGACTGGGTGCTCAACTCTTCTGAGGATGAGGAGCCCGACCTGGCCGCCATTGTGGCTGCCCAGCCAGCACAGCTTGCATACCCTCCGCCACCAGGAGGCACTACCTTCTCCACCTCTGTCACTACCGCCGCCGCCGCCGGGACCGTGGGGACTGTTACCACCCTCTGCCCCCAGGCCCCTGTCGTTGTCTCCTCCGTACCCATACCTGAGGGCACGGTCATCCCGTCTGCTCCCAATCTGACTGATCCACACTTTTCAGATCATGAGCCAGCCAGCACCCTTCCATCACTTAGGGACCTTCTAGCATCTATTTCTATATCCTTAGGGTCCCATATACCACTCCCTGGCACAAGTTCCACACCGACAGCAGCCGTCCTCACCGAGAGCGTTTCGACTTTTGTCCGCACATCTGTGTCGACGACAGCTCCATCTTCCGCTGCCAATGCAGCTGTTGCTACCAACGCTTCTCTGGATCTTGACCACACTCCACTTCACACTTCCACCGTCGAGATCCCTTCGAGTTCACCCTCCCTGACCTTTCAGCCAAGGCACCGTGGATCCGCTCCACGGGTCATTTTTCGAGAGTCGTGTCTTACAGTTCCCATCCTCCCCTCGATTCTCGTACCACTGATGCTCGTCTAACAGCGATGAGGACTTGACTTCTTGCCTTTGGAAGGATTTCGACTACTTTGCCTGCTCGACAGCCACCCATCAGCAAAGAGTCAAGGCGGACCTCGCTTCGATTATAGACCTGCTGCGGACACGGGGCCCACCTCACGTGATCCTTGCTCATGCACCTCCCCCAGGCCAGCCCATGTCTCGACTGACGCACCACTCAGTGCCCCACACTCTCAGGCTTCTGCAGGGCCTGCCACTTCTACACCTGAGTTGGTAGCCACGGTAGTGGACACCTCAGTCGTCGATGCACACACTTCCATACTAGTCGAGTCTGCCTTTGTACCCTTTTAGCTGAGACCGCTTCCACTACCTCTGATCTCCGGGCCGACACACTTGTCGAGCCACAGCGTGATGCCACATTTTCTGTTCCACGGCAGGGGGACCTACCACCGCCCACAGAGGGTGATGCCCCTGTTTGATGCTGTCTGACGTGTGTGTACATTTTATATATTCACACATGTCTTCTTTGTGTTTTTCCATTATTTTCCACCGACCCGTATCCATTTTCTCGCATTTTCTAGTTTTCTTTCACTTCTCCTTGTTTTTGTGTGTTTGCAGGAGATTGCCTGTGTAAGGGACACATAACAAAGATATCATAAGTCCCCGGAGCGACGGGAGGAGTCACGCGTGATCCAAGGGGTCAAACAACCAAGATTGCTATCTTTCAGCCCCCCCCTCGATCGGTTGGATACAACCAACCGATTGGGTGATGCACGCGTGCACGACCCAGACAGCAGCTGAAGCAATGTGAGCATCAACCGACCGGTTCGACGACCGGTTTAGCCCAACAAGCTTCTCGGGAAATTGAAGCTGAATACCAACCGATCGGGTGACCTTCACCCGATCGGTTCATCTGTAGACGATTTCCCCAAGAGACGACCCAAAGAGCTCACCCGAAGACCAGCTGACCGGGCCAAAACGTCGCAAGTTTCTGTATTTTGGGCGATGTTTCCAACCGATCGGTTGATTTATCAACCGATCGGTTCACCCGATGACCGCAAGATCCAAACGGAGAGCCGCTTGCGCCAACCGATCGTGTCATGTGACCGGGTGAAGTTTCTGAAGACCACAGCTGAAGCAAGTAGCAGCTCAACTGTTCAGGTGATTCTTTAACCGATTGGGTGACGTCATTTTCTATATATAGAAGCCCTAGGTTTTCAGAAACGAGAGCTGTGTATTTTTCTGTCTTTTTTCCCTATTGTGACGGCTGGAATTTTATCTTTATTTGTAAGTGTTCTGATCTTTATAAAACTTTGATATTATCTTAATTGCATTACTACTACCGCATTTCAATTTCCTGATTATGTTTTTAACGGTCGATTTTCATTTAGATCGCTTTTTAGCTATAATGAGTGAGTAGTTCCCTAATCTGGGATTTTGGTGGAAACCCCTTCGTGGGTTCTCCCTAATGCGTCCATAGGACTAGGAAATCGATAGGGAATAGGAATCTATTAGTTAAGCGGGGTATTTTATTGTCATCGGTGGGAAAAAGACCGCCTTTGACCGTTGGGCCAAGGGGGAATAAACTTGGCGGTTGACTCCCTAGCCATAGCTCACGCCCTTAGCGTAGACATCGAATCCTTGCGAGAGAGAGTGGCAGGACGAGATATTGGGAGTTATCGTTGTGAGCTTAGTGCTCTCGGAGTCGGTCAATGTTAATGGACATGAGAATGCCCACTGACCGAACCCGAGTAGTCCGGCGTATCATCCTGGGCACCGACCGGAATATAAGGCCCATGGGACGCTGGTATCACTCTTAGAGGCAAAGTCTCACCACTAAACCCTAATTCCGATCGTTATCCTCTCCGCCGGTCGTAATAGCGAGAACACATGATAGGGTGGAAACTGAAGTCCTGGGTTTCCCTTTATATTATTTAACCCCCGTATTTACATTCCGTGACAACCCATCTATCGATTCGGGCTAGCTCACCCCTAGGGTGAATTGGTTCCTTTCTGACACAAGCACAACCACACCTCCCTGTGTTCGACCCCCAAGCCGCACTACAACACTGTGCGCTTGCGGTACAAATATTTTAAATCTGGTATCCCCCATCATATTGCACACTTGCATGATCACAAACCCGGGGGACGTCAAGCTTTATGGCGCCATTGCCGGGGAGGCAACGTGTTCGTTTATTTTAGGACTTTCGAACCCTTGAGTCTAGCTCATATCCCTATCTTGCGATAATTTTCACGTTCTTATTTTTTATTTTTATTTTTCTAATTTTTATTTTCTATTTTTATCTGTTTCTTTCCCACACTTGCTTCGTGGGTGTTTGTTGCTTTCCATGCGTAGGAACACAAGGAGTCTTGACGACTTGATTCCTGTTGATCCGGAGATAAACGCCACCCTTAGGCGTCTGGCCACAGAGAAGAGAAGAAGAGAAGAGTCTGAAGCCATGGGGGAGAATACCCCACCGCATAAATCCCTGGTGGAGTACTCGATGCCATCCATCGAGTCCACCTCCTCTATACGACCTCCTGCTATTACGGCACAGAGCTTCGAGCTTAAGCCGTCCTTAGCGACGTGGATCCAGCAGGATCAATTCTCTGGGGCACCCATGGAAAGCCCTATCGAACATCTGGACTCCTTCTTAGGGAAGTGTGACACATTCCGGATTAATGGAGTCACAACTGAAGCAATCCATCTGAAGTTATTCCCCTTCCCTCTGCAGGATAAGGCCAAGCAGTGGCTTAGGGAAAATGACCCGAACACCTTCAACACCTGGGAGAAGCTCTCGAATACGTTCTTGACTAAATTCTTCCCTCCGGGAAAAACGATGAAGCTGTGGAGTGAGATCTCCTCCTTCTCCCAGGCCAGCCACGAGTCTCTGCATGAAGCCTGGACAAGATACAAAGAAATGCAGCGGAGATGCCCTCATCACGAGCTTCCTAAGTTGCAGATTATAAATCTGTTTTATAATAGATTGAGGGACGACTTGAAGTCTTCGATGGACACGGCGGCTGGAGGGTCTTTTATGTCTAGGAGTGAAGAAGATGCCGGATAAATTCTTGAAAACATGGCATCGAACAATGAGAGGTGGTGTGACGAGAGAGCCACACCTAGATCTGGGGGTATCCACAGGGTCGAGGACGTCGACAAATTATCCAGCAAGTTTGACTTGCTGTCGACCCAGAACTCTACGCTAATGGTAGGAGCCGGAGGTGCTACACAACATATTGCGGCGGTGGAAGCAGAAGTCATGGGGGACTTCGAGGGTGGTGACATCTCACCACCGGTGCACCAAGCGAGCGCACTATTCTATAATCCTACGGAAAATGTGCCGTATATACCACGGACTAGCTCCAATCCGGCCTACTCTCCAAACAACCGGAACCACCCCAATCTTAGCTATAGGGCGTCTTATCAGCAACCGCAACCACAAGTATATCAGCCACCTATGCAACAACAGCAGTTTCAGCAGCAGCAGTTTCAGCAGCAACAGCTCCCATAATCATACCAGCAGTTCCCCCCAAGGAACCAGTAGCCCATGCAGCAGCAGCAGCAGCTGTACGGCCAGCAGCAGGCTATCTCCCCGGTTGAGTCCCTCTTGACTCAGTACATTTCGAACCAGTAGAAGATCAATTTGAAGCTGGAAATGGGACAGAGGGCCCTAACTGACCAAGTAACCCAGCTGGGGTTACAGGTGGCGAACTTTCAAAGGTCGCAAAATCAATTGCCGCCACAACCGGAAGTGAACCCGAGGGGGCAAATCAAACTTTGGCACTAACGCATGAACATGCAAATGTGTTCGCTATCATCTTGAGAAGCGGGACACAAATTCCTACAAGAGGGCCAGTCAAGGAACCTGAAGCACCGTTGGTTGTAGAGCGACTAATTGAAAAAGATAATGACAACGGCGCTTCGTCACCAAATACCAAGACTCCGGAGGGAGTCTCTGAAGAGGAGAAGAAAAAGGACGAGGAAGGGAGCCTCAAAGTATTTAAGCCCGTTGTGCCTTTTCCACAACGACTTGCCCGAGCAAAGATAGATGAAAAATACGGCAAGTTCTTCGCTATGGTCAAGGATCTGAGCTTACAAATCCCATTTTTTGAAGCTATAGAGACCATACCCTCCTACGCAAAATTCCTCAAGGATTTGGTGACAAAGGGTTCTAGAAAGGAAAAGGTAGTTCTCATGGCGGAGTGTAGTGCTCTCATCCAGCGAGCAAATCCGCCTAAGCTAAAAGACCCGGGGAGCTTCCTATCCCTTGTGCGATCGAGGAGGTAAAGATCCATCGCGCGCTCATCGATCTTAGGGCGAGCGTCAGTTTAATGCCCCTGTCACTATATGGGAGGATAGGGATGGGCGACCTGGAGCCCACCGGTATGACCCTACTACTTGCAGATCGATCGTCAAATATCCGGTGAGGGTGGTAGATGACCTGCCTGTCAACGTAAGTGGGGTGCATGTGCCAGTGGACTTTGTCGTTATGGACATGCCTAAAGATACGCATACCCCCATCATCCTTGGACGGCCCTTCATGGCCACCGCCGGCGTTTTAGTAGATGTGAAGAAAGGGAAGCTCTCCCTGAATGTTGGCGACCAAAGGGTCGAGTTCAACTTGGGGTTGTCCATGAAGCATCCTCCTGATGAGCAAGGGTGCAATATGCTGGATATAGAGGAAAAGAGAGTAGCTGAAGCTGGGGCTTGGGAAATTCTTTCAAGGAATCCCCCCGATAGCTTGGGAGACCTTAGAGAACGTGACGGTCTGAAGAAGAAAGAAGTTGCTGAGAAAGCGGGTCCGTCACATACGATTGCTCCCGGATTCCAAAAGTCTCCTCCGACGAGGAGAAAAGGGAAAGAGCCCATGGGGCTTACCGGTGATGAGATCTGGATCTTGAAAAGAGTGGCGGTAGACGCCAATATAAGGGAGAAGCCCCCTGATACCATCAATGAAGGGAGGATCGTCGAAGAAGTCTTTTTATCACCACTGCTGGTACCGGAGACCACCGCTCAAAAATCTGAAGGGATGCCAAACTTAGGGCATCACCCCTGTCCACCTTGAAGATCATCTACGGACGTTGAGCAAACGACGTTAAACAAAAGTGCTTCATGGGAGGCAACCCATGCTCTAAACTTTCATCTTCATTTTTAGGATTATTTTTAGCTTTATTTTTCCTATTTTGATAAATAAATCCAGCCACGGGAACTTTCGTCGAGAGACTTAGGCCATTTATGAATTTTTGCAGGAAACAAGCCCTCACCCGATCGGTTGACCACTCAACCTATCGGGTGAGATGTATCAGACAATGATCGTATCTATTCTCCAGCGAACCAGTCAGGTGAAGCAAGCTGAGACCGGGTGGCTGACCGTGTGGGAGCGGCTGAAGTCTCGGAAAATTTGGGATTTAATCAACCGATCGGTTGATATGAAGCATGGTCATGTGACTGACCGGGTGAGCTGCACTGAATTCTCAGGAAAAATTGTGAAGCGGCCAACCGATCGGGTGATTATTCACCCGATCGGTTCGCCTGTAGCCTCTTTTCAACAATATTTTCGACCTAATAATCAACCGATTGGGTGAAAACTCACCCGATCGGTTCGATTTAAAATCTATAAATACCCCGACTTCACCTGTTCATCTCCCCCTCACCCGATTTCGATCTCCATCGCCGTTTCGACTTCTCCAAGCTCCAACCGGCCTTGTTCTTCCCTCAACCGACCCAAATCCCCCTCAATCGATCTCTCCACTCCCTACCTCCTTCCCCCCATCGATCTCTCTCTCTCCATCTTCGATTTAACCCCTATAAAAACCCTAATTTCTGCCCAACTCCCTCCTACTTTTGAAAATTTGTTGAAAAGAAATGCCGCGGCTTCACACTCCATCTTATTGCACTGCGTTGGGTAATCTACGAGCAAGGATCGTCATCTCCACTGGGTAACTTCGCTCCTTAACTCCATTTTCAAATTTTGCCCTAGTATTATTATTTTGATCGATTGCCTGTGTTTGTGTGCATTCATCATATCTCGTATACACTAGTATCACACACACTCATATGGCCTGGGATCAAGATAAGGGTAAGGGTATTATGTGTGAGGAGGGGTCGTCTCACAAGAGATGAAAGACCACACGTCCACCTCACTCATGCCCTCCTCCTGCACAGCCTGCACAACCCCAACCCCAGCCCCAACCTATCATCCCAGCTGAGGACCCAATGATGGGCCTGCGTGGCTACCGTTTTAGGAGTCAGGAGCAAAAAGATTTTTATCACAGAGTCGATGCACGGGGGCACCTATCAACCAAATTTGCCCATGCCCAAATGCTTATCGATCTCAGTGTGTTCACCGAGGTCGAGACTCTCTTCGCCAATTTAGGTTGGTTAGCCTTCCTGAACGCCACCGCGGTATCCTACCCCTCTCTCTCACTTGAATTTTTATCCTCCCTTGTTTGTGAGTCGGGGTCGATTGTCATTTTTCGTGTCCGTAACAAAACCATTCGCACCACCCTGAATACCATTAAAACCATCTTTGGTTTCCCCATCCTTGGGGACGACGCTATCCGTCCCTACGGGTATTTCTCCGAATTCGACATCGATCAATTTTGGTTCCGCCTCACCCTACACGCTCGCTATCCTCGAGGAAAGGCCATGGCCTCCTCCATCATTCACCCCATATTCCGTCTGGCCCACCGAATCATATCCTCCACATTCTTCCCCAGGGATGAGTCAGGTACTGTGACCATCCCTGATCTTTTCATTTTGTGGGCCATGACCTTCCCTTTTGTTCGTGGTGATGACGGGATTTCTTTTAGGGCCCCTGTTATTCCCACCCATGCCTGTGCTTGGCTTATTCACAAGCTACTTGAGATTAGCCGTGCCGACAAGGGCAACCTTTGTTGTGGGGGCCTTATTACTATCATAGCTTCATATCCTCAGTTTAACATTGCCATCCCCCGAGATTTACCTGCTGCCGTAGGACCTACACGTCTCGATCTTGATGTACTGCGTCATATACACATGATCAATCCCCACCCAATGGTCGTTTCACTTTCCATTACGGCCACCCCCTGCTCCTTATACCATTCTGCCCAACCCCGCTCGCATGACTACCCAGCTTGTGGCAGATTGGACATTCCCACCTGATCCTGACTTTCTAGGCGGTTACGTCTTCCATTTATCCCGGGCGCAACCAGACCAGCTTCCCCTGTCGCCCACTTAGGCGAGCAGGACATTCCTATGTCCCGTGGAGACCCCGGGGCTGGGCCTAGTAGTGCCATCCCAGCTTCTGTCCCCACCACCACTGTCACCACCTCTCCGGTCCGTACTACCTCCTCATCCTCCTTTCGTTGAGCCACATCCGCTCACCTCGCTCTTGAGACTGAGCTGGCTTCACTACGTGCTGTCGTTTCATCCTCCGCCCCCTCAGACCCATTCTCTTTGATCTTCTCTCACCCATGTTTCCTCGCACTTGAGAGGAACGTGGCCACCATCCTCCGCATTCTCACTCACATGCACGGACCTCCTCCACCCACTCCACCCACCTCACCACCACCCTCACCTCCCCCATCACATTCATCACCACACCCATCACCCCTAGGCGACCATCCCCTCCTGCCACCACTATTTCCATTCCTACCACTTCACCTCCACTCACGACCACCACCATCGCCCCCTACAGATCCACCACCCTACACTTCCGTCACCCCATATGTGCGCCATAAGAAATTGCAGGTGCAATCGCGATCACATCCCCCACCATCCTCTTCCGTCGCCGTATCTACCCCATCTACCGCCGTATCTTCCCCATCTACCACCGCATTGATCGCCATTTCACTCCCACTCACCATCATCACCACCACCACACCCATCATCACCACCTCCATACCTACCCATCCATCACCTCGACCCCTTTCTCCACTTCTCCGCACACCAGTCACCTCTCCTGCCCACTTCCCCGCATCCCCCACATCTTCCACCAAGGAGGACGAGGACGATTCCTCTCCTGCTTTCTGATTTCATTTTGTTTTCTGACCTCCCCCTCGCATATTTCTGCATTTTCATGATCATATCATTTCGCTAGCATTGTCATGTCTAGCTTGGGGGAAGTCATTTTTTCTGTGTGCTGTCGTATGTTATTTCTCATGTGTGCTTGTTTATATTTGTCGTGTGGTGTGATTCTCTATCTTTTATTGCTTGTTCATATTTGTCCTGTGGTGTGATTTACTTCATTTTTCCTTTTTCGTATGTGTGTTTTTCTTGTTTTTCATTTCTTTTTGCATCGGTGCGTATTTCCCCCCCCCCCATTTTCATTGCCCTCCCGTATTCACTTTTATTGCATTGAGGGCAATGCAAGTTTCAGCTTGGGGGAGTCTCACTTCGTATGTCGTTTTTTGTCTTTTTCTTCGTTTTTGAGTCGTTTTTACTGTGTTTTTCTTTTTCTTTCTTTCCTTTTTCTCCTCTCTCTCCTAGAGATGACCCCAACTGATGAATTACCACAGAATCACGCACACACCTAGCATGGCTTCGATAATCACATTCACTAACCCTAGGAAGCTGAGTCCTCTTGCATTGCATGCATCGTGGGACCATTTTGCTTTTGTGTAAGTCGTGTGTCGTGTCTAGCTTACGGTGTGCTTCTACTGTGTGATTTTGATTTATATACATGTCCTGGAATGACCCCTAGATTATCATGTTTCGATTTGAATATGCGGTATTTGCCTCTCCTGTCTGCCTCTATACACATGCTATATTTATATCGTATATTTCATTTCGCATGTGACAGGATTCCACAATTAGGACCAGGATAACCCATTTAGCCTATGCTCTGATTAGCGAAGAAAATCCCCCCTGCCCAAGTGTCTAGAATCCGATTTCTTTTTTATTTTACTTGGTGCATATCCCCTCGTCGTGTACAGTTCTCCCACTTGGGAGAGTACACACATGTATATAACCAAAAGTCCAAAAAATCGAAAAAAGAGAGAAAATAAAAACCCAAAAAAAGAAAAGAAAAAAATTATATATGTATAGCCAAAAGCCCAAAAAATACATATATCCAAAGCCCAAAAAAATTCCTGTGTGAATATTTTGTCAGAATAAAGGGAAGGCGAGAATTTGCACCGTGTGTTCTTCTCCACATCATCTCAACCCCATCGTTTTTGAAAACACTTGGTGTAGGGACATTCTAGCTATTATCTAGGCGATAATGAGGCGATTTCCTAGTCCCTAGTTGTGGAATCCCTGATGTATGATACGATTCGATTCTTACTCTGTTCTGATGCATGCTTGAGCTATATATTCGCCGCCTATTTCAAATCGAATCGATATTTAGGTCTTTTCTTGGATTTGTGTATATGGAGCTTTATTGCACACTGTAGATAGAAACACCGTCTACTAGCACACGACCACACTCATTCGCGCTTCACCGCGTGGGCTCACGACACTTGTTTGGACTCGTTTTCTTTGGTTTAGTGTTGTGATTTGTCGCTTGCTTGCTTGGTGTGGCGTTTTTGATTTTGTTGGCGCTGACGGGCGATTTAGGATTTTGATTTCTCTTTTTCTATCTTTCTCTCTATTTTCTCCCCCCGAGCTCCTACTCTCACTCGTCTTCCTCGAGGACGAGGAAGGGTTCAGCTTTGGGGATTTTGACGTGTGTGTATATTTTATATATTCACGCACGTCTTCTTTGTGTTTTTTCGTTATTTTCTGTCGTCCCGTATCTATTTTCTCGCATTTTCTAGTTTTCTTTCACTTCTCCTTATATTTGTGTGTTTGCAAGAGATTGCCTACGTAGGGGACACATAGCGAAGATATCATAAGTCCCGGAGCGACGAGAGGAGTCACGCGGGATCCAGGGGGTCAAACGACCAAGATTGCTATCTTTCAGCCCCCACCCGATCGGTTGGATACAACAAACCGATCGGGTGATACACGCGTGCATGACCCGGACAGCAGCTGAAGCAATGTGAGCATCAACCGACCGGTTCGACGATCGGTTCAGCCCAACAAGCATCTCAGGAAATTGAAGCTGAATTCCAACCGATCGGGTGACCTTCACCCGATCGGTTCATCTGTAGACGATTCCCCCAAGAGACGACCCGGAGAGCTCACCCGACAGCCAGCTGACCGTGCCAAAACGTCGCAAATTTCTGTCTTTTGGGCGACGTTTCCAACTGATCGGTTGATTTATCAACCGATCGGTTCACCCGATGACCGCAAGATCCAAACGGAGAGCCGCTTGCGCCAACCGATCGTGTCATGTGACCGGGTGAAGTTTCTGAAGACCACAGCCGAAGCACGTAGCAGCTCACCCGATCGGGTGATTCTTCAACCGATTGGGTGACGTCATTTTCTATATATAGAAGCCCTAGGTTTTCAGAAACGAGAGCTGTGTATTTTTTTGTCTTTTTTCCTATTGTGACGGTTGGAATTTTATCTTTATTTGTAAGTGTTCTGATCTTTATGAAACTTTGATATTATCTTAATTGCATTACTACTATCGCATTTCAATTGCCTAATTATGTTTTTAACTGTCGATTTTCATTTAGATCGCTTTTTAGCTATAATGCGTGAGTAGTTCCCTAATCTGGGATTTTGGTGGAAACCCCTTCGTGGGTTCTCCCTAATGCGTCCATGGGACTAGGAAATCGATAGAGAATAGGAATCTATTGGTTATGCGGGGTGTTTTATTGTCATCAACGGAAAAAAGACCGCCTTTGACCGTTGGGCCAAGGGGGAATAAACTTGGCGGTTGACTCCCTAGCCATAGCTCACGCCTTTAGCGTAGACATCGAATCCTTGCACGCAGGAGTGGCAGGACGAGATGTTGGGAGTTATCGTTGTGAGCTTAGTGCTCCCGGAGTCGGTCAGTGTTAATGGACATGGGAATGCCCACTGACCGAACCCGGGTAGTCCGTTGTATCATCCTGTGCACCGACCGGAATATCGGGCCCATGGGATGCTGGTATCACTCTTAGAGGCAACGTCTCCCCACTAAACCCTAATTTCGATCGTTGTCCTATCCACCGATCGTAATAGCGAGAACACATGATTGGGTGGAAACCAAAGTCCTGGGTTTCCCTTTATATTGTTTAACCCCCGTATTTACATTCCATGACAACCCATCCATCGATTCAGGCTAGCTCACCCCTAGGGTGAATTGGTTCCTTTTTGACACAAGCACAACCACGCCCCCCTGTGTTTGACCCCCAAGCCACACTACAACACCGTGCGCTTGCCGTACAAATATTTTAAGTCTGGTATCCCCATTATATTGCACACTTGCATGATCGCAAACCGGGGGGGACGTCATTGTCCCTCCACCACTTTTTGTTCATGTCCTTTCCTCATCCTATTTTGTGCCCATCTGTCTTTTCGGGGCCTTAGTCTATCACAGCTTAGGGGGAGGACCCACCATGCATCATTCCTTGCATTTGCATCATCACTTTATCCTTGCATCATATCACTTTTACTTTCATTTGCACAGTTTTACTTTCCATTCACTTTCTATCTCCTTATCCACACACCCACCCTAGCTTCATTTCCCGCATGCCAACGTGTTCTCAGCAGTGGGGACACTGCTGCGTTTAGCTTGGGGGATGAGCGATATCGATTTATTTTTCATTTTTTTTTCATTTTTTACATTTTCTTTCATTTTTTCCCACCTTTTTACTTTACTTTTCCACCTTTCCATCTTTTTTCTCATTGAGCATCATGTTTTCCACGTTTTTCCATGCTTGCATGCTTGTTTTTATTTTCTTACTTTCTTCGCCTTTCTCCCTTTTAGCTAGAATTGTTATGCATGATGATATTTTTCATAGCCCTCAGTAGCTACTCATGATGCTTATATCTATTGACATGCTACTTAGGGATGTCTCAGTCTTACTATTTATATGCTTGCATATTCTCTTGATGATCTTTCTAATTTAATGCCTGATATGAATTGAAATTGAATGCTTGAAATTGTATCTAGTACGTTCTTTGTTGGGTAATGCACCTAGGTTCAAGCATCATTAGAATATTTGGAGCACTTGTTTATTATCTTATCCACTTCTGATTGCATGCCTGATATTATTGTGCTTTATACCGCATGCTTTCACTATTCGTAGAGATGAATGAAAATATCCATGCTAACTATGAGTTTAGTTAGACTATTATCCCATTGAACCATTGTACACATCTGATGAGTGAACCGAGTGATATATTATCTTCCTTCTCCACATATCTTTATGATTCTCTACATATCATTTGGTTTCACCCCCTACAGCTACTTCTACCACACATACTTCCCAAAAATCCCCAAAGAAAAAGATAGCTTCCAAAGACCCAAAAATGAAATAAAAAAAGAGAAAAAGAAAAGAAAAGAATGAAAGAAAATTGTTTCATATCCCTTTATTATAAGCTACTACAAATACTTGGGAAAAGAGAAAAAAAATTCCACATCCTATTCCTAGATGCGACGCCTCAAGCTAAGCATGGGGGGTGAACCACTTGATTATATGAGTGAGTATAATATTAGAGTGGAGATGGTACACAATGGGGAGATTTGATAATGCTTAAACTTTACAAAATATTTTAGTTTTGGAGATTTTCATGATTTGAAGTGAATATTCGAATGGCATGACCTCTTTTTATTCTCTATTGCATGTTGGTGTGATCTCTTTATGCTTCACTTATATCTATTGATAGAAAAGTGAATTTCCAATTCTTTTTATACTAGACTCTATAAATTGCATGAAATTGATATAAGCTGATGGCATGAAATTGAAAAGTGCTTCGGATTCGTAAGCCATCATGAACAGTGTTTCACCCATCTAGGTTTTGTGGGTCGTTCTGTACGACCATAATATGCCGGAGATCTCGTCCAACCAAGTTTCTTCGAGTCTGGTTTTTCTCTTCCGTATGGGCCTAAGAATGCTTTTGTTAGCTGACTCTGTCAATCCGTTCGACTGGGGATGGGCGACGGAGGCAAAATGCAACTTGATCGTTAACTCTACGCAGAAGTCTCTGAAGCTGGTGTTGTCGAACTGTGTCCCGTTCTCTGTTACGATGGATTGTGGGATGCCAAAATGACAGGCGATGGACTTCCAGATGAAGCTTTGAGCTTCCTTCCAGGTGATTTGGGATAAAGGTTCCGCTTTCGATCCACTTTGTGAAGTAGTCGATCGTCACTATTAAGTATCTCTGTTGCCCACTCGCTGGCTTGAATGGTCTAAGGAGGTCTAGTCCCCATTTGGCGAAAGAAATTGGACTGATGATGGGGATCAGATCAGTTAGTGGGGCTGTGCTGACCTTTGAGAACTTCTGGCAGGTCGAGCACATCGAACGTATTCGACGACATCTTTAAACATCGTTGGCCAAAAATACCCTTGGCTTACAGCCTTCAAGGTTATGGATTTCCCTCTGCAGTGATTTCTGCAATCGCCCTCGTGGATCTCCTGGATCACGAAGTGCGCTTCCTATGGGGCTAAGCATTTAAGATATGGGAAGATGGCATACCTGGTCCATTGATAGGCGAAGATGTCATTCCGCTTCGAGCCAGTCGGAGTCTGTTGATGGTCGCCTCATATTTCGCACCATTATTAGTAGTTTGGAAATCGAAACAAAGGGTGTATTCGAATATGTCGCCCGCTGATGTTTGGACAATTATTTCGGCCCTGCTCCCAGCTTGTGTGGCTGAACCGTCGACTTGTACGATCCAGGTTCCTTCGTCTTCAATTACGTCTTTCGCTCTGCTTGGTGGGTCGATGCTTGTTGAGGACGAGGGGTAGCCTCAGGTAGTGTGCTAGTTGCATATACCTCTTCCCAAGGGGCCATCGTCGTAGGTAAGTTCGACGATAAAGTTGGCGAGGGAATGCCCTTTGATGGCGGTCCTTGATTTAAACTAGATGTCGAACTCGCTAAGTTCGCCTCCCCCTATTTTGCCATTCTCCCTGAACGATCGAGCCTCTTCATGGTTTGCTCTAAGGGAGTGTTGGTGAGGACCAAGATGATGTGCGCTTGGAAATATGGTCGCAGCCTCCTTGCGAATTGGACCAGTGCAAAAGCCATCTTTTCGATCCTTGAGTAGTTGACCTCTGCGCCTCGGAGAACCTGACTGACGTAGTAGATAGGCCATTGTACCCCGCGTCTTCTTTGATGAGTGCCAAATTTACGACCTCTTTGGTGGCGGTCAGGTAGATGATGAGCTGATCATCCTTATCTAGCTTGGTCAGGAGCGGTGGGGTGCGAAGGTACTCCTTTGACTCGGAGAAAGATTTTTTGCAGTCTGCATCCCATTCGATGACTCTCTTACTGCTTGATGCATAGGCTATCGTCTTTCTCAACACCTTGAAGAAAGGTAATGACCTCTTGGATGATTTAGACAAGAATCGTCCCAAGGCTGCTATCCTTCCATTCAGCCTTTGGAGCTCTCTGAGAGTCGAGGGCTCCTTCATCGTAATAATGGCAACAATTTTGTCGAAGTTGGCCTCGATCCCTCGATTCGTCAGCATAAAACCGAGGAACTTCCCTGACTGGACCCTCGAAGGTACATTTGGCCGGGTTTAGCTGAAGGTTGTATCGTCGGATCTGTGCAAATATCTCCCAGAGGTATGTGTCGTGACCCTTTGGCTTCTTCGACTTGACCAACATGTCATCGATGTAGACTTCTAGGTTTCACCCTATTTGAGCCTTAAAGACGTCTTTCATCATGCGTTGGTACGTGGCCCCTGTATTTTCAAACCGAATGGCATTTTGGTGTAACAAAAAATATCTCGATCAGTGATAGAAGAAGTTTTCTCATCATCCTCTGGTTCCATCTGAATCTGGTTGTAGCCCGAGAAGACGTCCATGAAGCTGAGGAGCTCGTAGCCCGAAGCACTGTCGACCAGATGGTCGATTCATGGCGGGGGTAGATATCCTTCTGGCATGCTTTGTTGAGGTCAGTGAAGTCGATGCAAGTTTGCCACTTGCCGTTTTCCTTCTTGACCATCACGACATTTGAGAGCCATTCAGGGTACTTGACTTTTTGAATGAAACGAGCCTCCAGAAGTCGATCCACTTCTTCGATAGCAGCTTTCATCTTTTTGCTTCCCATGTTTCTATTCTTTTACTTCATGGGTTTGGAGGTCGGATCGACCTCCAGCTTGTGGGACACTACCTTCGGGTCGATGCCATGCATTGTTGCAAGATGCATGCCCTCGATGCAACTTGTTCAAAATTACAGTAAGCTGTATGGTAAGTATTTATCTAAGTTAAATTATAATGTAGTTACCATTATAAAATAACTTAGGTAAAATCCCGAGACTTAATGCAAGGTCAAACATATATCGAGATGAGTATCTCGATCATGGAGAAATGTTTGACCATCGGTAGCATAAGTCTAAAAGAGTTTGTGGTCATAGATGTTTTGAGAAAAGGATATCGAAACATCGGATAAACCATTATGTCTTAGTCTTCACCGTTTAGCGGTGACGATGATCTCATGATCGTTTGACTTGGCGAAGTCGAAGACTAGACACAGGTGCTTATTGGAGAATGAGTTCACTGAACGACCCACAAGAGTTATCATATGGTTATGATTGATAAATCTGGCAATGATAACTCCTAGTGATGATAGGCAAGTTGGTCTTTGACTTGAGGTCATTGTACGAACATGTGCGTGATCAGTGTCACTTAGATCACTGACCTAGCTTCGAGGTAAGGCATGTCGAAAGGTCTTTAGACATTTGAAGCGTACGAGGAGAGTAATGACTGAGATAAGATTCGTCTCTCTCGGTCAATGAGAGTTAGTGTCGTAGAGTTAGTTTGGTCTTCAGTGAAAACTTGGCTAGAGTATGTTGGAAGTTATCCAACATTATTTGACTAAAGATCGATGGAAACTAACCGAATTCGAGTTATTGGGTTGACAGTTTGACCGTACCCTAGAATTGAATTAAATGACATGGTTTAGACGAAGAGACTAAAACTGCAGAATTCATCACAGACACAGTTAGGGTGGTCCCGACAATACTCATGTTGATGCGTTAACCACATAATTATGATACTGAAACAGTGACATTAACTGCTGCTCGTGGTCACTGCCATATAGGGCTTCGAGCCCAACCTGTAGTAGGGTCAGGCTGTAGGTTCTCACACAGAGTACGACCATCGTCTAGTAATAGGTAGAATTATTAGGGAGAATATGCATTTGATGCAAAGGATAGAAAATTACATTTGATGCAAATGATAAATTTAAGCCTGGATAGGGACTAATTTGCATATGATGCAACAGGGGTTAAATATGTCTTAAATTGTTTAAGACCATATTTAATATTATAAATGCATGGAAAAGGTTACCTGTATGACGGGATTGTCCCGCTCTAAAAACAGGTTCGAACGGCGTCCAAATCAGACGCCAAAAGCCCAAGTTACACCCAAAACAGCACAAAGAGGTCTGACACATGCCCAAACTGGGCATGGATCAGACCAGACTGACCCAGGCCAGACCACTCGGGTCTGGCCTGGGCGCCTAGCCAGACAGGGCAAGGTGCCCTGGGCCTGGGCGCCCAAGGCGGCAGGCGCCCTGGGCCTGGGCCCGGTGCACAGGGCCCGGCGCCATGGGCCCGGCGCCCTGGGCCGGGCGCCCTGGGCGCCAGGCCCAGGTACCTGGGTGCCTAGGCCAGGTGTCTAGCCTGGTCTGGGCTCGCCCAGCTGGCACGGTGGGCCCCGCAGAACTGTTTTCAGAACCCTAAGGCAGTGCTGTTTTTGACGGCTCATTTTTAGAAAACAAGCATTGGGCTGATCTTTGGACGATCAATTGGAGGGTCAAACGGACTCCGATTGACTCGCTGTTTTTTTCCTATACATTCACTGTTGAACGTCCTTCGATTTGATAGGTTGTACAATCGTGAAGCTCAATGGTGAGGGAGTTAAAATTCACGAAAGTTTGGCCTTTGTGAAAGGCAGACTAAATTGAATTTATTCACTCCAAACTTTAGTCCTACATCAGAATTTGAGTAAAGGGGAGGGGTTAGCCGCCTATATAAATAGGGGTCTGCTCCCCTCTTCAACACTTGTCCCAAGCTCTAGATTTGAGCGGCTCCCAAAAATGTTGGAGCACGCTCGAATCAAAACTTAAATTAAATATTCTCTTCTCCCTATAATTTCTGCCTTACTCCTGAAGGGCTCTAGCAAAGCCACGAAGGGTTCGGATCCGATCCAAAATCTTGGCGAAGGTTCACACTCGGGTGAAACTTTCTTCGCTGCGTGGTTGGCTCGGCGATAAGAGGATTGCTTGCCTCGTGACGCGGAGCAGTTTGAGGAGCGGTTCGACGTGGAACGGGGAGCGGTTCGGAAGACGATGCGATACACCTTGCCTGAACCAAGGCAAGGTTTCGGGTATGCGAATTTTAATTAGCTTTCTTTTAATTTAATCGCAGTAGCTTAGCTCCCTCTTGGGATGGTCGAACCCATCCCAAGTTGGCAGAGATCCTGGCTAAAGGGTCTTGAATCTTAGGGCCCCGTTAAATAGTTTAACGTGTCTGTTTTTCCGCTGCATTCTTTTTCTGCTGTACAGACTGACCCATGCCAGACCACTCGGGTCTGACCCATGCACAAAGAGGTCTAGCATGAATGTCAGTAGAAGCCTCAAGCTCGACACCAGCAAACTGGTCGTCCTCAGCAACAACCTCAGACTCAAAACCTAACATGTGATACCCAAAGAGAAAAGGACGCATGTCAGCAAAAGTCTCCAAAAGGTGAAAACGAAGAGACTTTTGTGCAAGGAAACATAAAGTTTAATGAATGCAACTAGCAGTTAAAAACATGATGACATGGCATAATATTTACTGAATGCAGAAATTTAAAATGAACATGATAGTTAGCAATGCATGTCACGTCGCAGCAAAAGCTACTAAACAATATTTCACGATTTCACGAAAAGCTAGTAATCATGTCGTGCACAGGGTTTACGCTTTTCAGCTGAAATTGCTGTACATGTACACTTCTACGCTAAGTGATCGCTTAACCCTACCCCTCCACGTGTGTCTGAACTGGTGCTCAGCTTCTGGATCATGAGCCAGGAAGTGTTTATTTGGCATAGGGTTGACCTAGCCTTTACATGCTATAGGAGTCAGAATCCTACTCGCCGCAGCTTATGTTTCATTGTAGCATGTGCTACGCATTCATGGCAAGACAATCAAATGCATGAAATGACATGTGATATGCAACATTGATAGTATAAAAAGCAGTTATTGCAAACAACGAATGCGTACAGTATGTCAAAGTAAATGTGAATGTGATATGCTTGAACGTGGCATGGCAAGGGTGTTGGATCTAGCTTTGTTGTCAAGCTAGATCAAGCATGGGTGTCGGATCTAGTTTCGTTGTCAAGCTAGATCAAGCATGGGTGTCTAGGCGACTATCATTTCATCGCCTAGCCTCTTTTACACAAAATCTCAGAATAGCCTAAACATGGCTTAACATTAACTGGGCAAGTTTCACTTGCCTAAAATATCGTGTCGCAAATCTCAAATGGTCCAGAAACTTCCTATGTGCTCACACCAATATCCAACCTACAGTCCGATATTATTTAACTTCAATTAGTTATTAACCAAAGCAAGGAAATTTATGGTTTTTATCTTGTTAAACATGCGGGTGTGCGGGTTCCTACGGATCGGGGGCTTACCTTAACACGACGCGAAAGCTATATTGACGTCGGGTAGCGACGTTAGGGGTTAGATTTCGACAACGAGCAAGGTACGACGTCGGCTTGTGACGAAGATGGCGACAACTAGAGGGGCAGCGGACAGCGGCACAGCAGCAAAACGCCAACGGCCGTACGGGGCAAGGGAGATGCGGCAGTTTAGGGGGCAGCCGTGTGGGTTTGGAAGGAGAGATGGGGTGCATATTTATATATTATAAATAATATATTTGTATTGTAATTGTCATCAGTTAATTGTTTTCAAGTTGGTCCGTTCAACGGTCCGAAATATAACAATGTGGCAAAAGGATCGAATCCCGTAACTCCAATTTGGGATTTGTTGGGTCCCTTAGGTACTATTGTACCTAAAATAGTGGACTTTTATTCAGCTTACTATTTAATAACTCATAATAAGATCTTGTTAAACAAATATTGGCTATTTGACATTCACAACTTTAAACAGACTTTCCAAATACTTGAAGTACTTAAATGCTATTTGACATTCACAATTTTAAACAGACTTTCCAAGTACTTGAAGTACTTAAATACTGTTTAAAACACAAGACAACCAATAAGAAATATCACGAAATCTCCTACGCTTCGTGGATGTCCTCAGCTTTCGGGAACATGTACTAGGGTGTATGTGAGACTAGTTTAGATCATGAGTTCGAGCAAATGAAATAACTTTTCCAGTACCTATCACTAGAACCAATGAATAGGATAGATAGAGTGGAAAAACCAGTTACTATCTAAAAATAAATATCTATCGTGTACCTATATTTTTGTGTATGAAATTTAAATTTATGGTTTCCATTGGTGAAAATCCAATCACCTCAATTTGAGATGAAAATCAATCCCCAGTGGGTGGAGGCCGCGGCTGTGGGGCTAGGGGAGGAGCAGGCTGGCGGTTTATGGAGGGGGCAGGCTGTTTTGTGGAGGATGGGTGGCAGTTTAAAGGGGGTGCACCGGCGGTTTATGTGGAGGAGGGTGTGCGGCTGGGTTTGATGGAGGATGTGAGTATTCAGCATGGGTGGTGGCCGGAGTGACTGACCGGCGCCCCGATTACGGTATTGGGCGCGGTGTCGTTTTACCGCAAGTGCACGGTTAGTGTAGGGTGAGGGTTTATCGAACTCAGGGAGGTGGATGGCTTGAATGGCTACTAGCCTCGTCTAGGTCGTGTGCTAGCTACGCGGACAATGTGGGTGGAAGTGTAGAAATAAAAGAAAGAAATAAAAAGACACGAAATGAATCCCTGCTAACACTGGCTAGAGTATTCATGACACTTGGCATTTGACTTGACCCAGGGTGAGACATTGCCCCTAAAGGTGGTACCTAGCGTCCATGGCCCGATATTCCAGTTGGTGCCTAGTATGCTAAGTCCACCCGGTTTCGGACGGTGGGCATTCCTATGTCCATTAACACCTTCTGCAACCGGGAGCATTAAGGCCACAATGATAACTCCCAACATTTCGTCCAAGCCGTTCTCACGTGTAAGGACTCGATGTCTACTCTAGGGGCGTGAGCTATGACTAAGGAGTCAACCGCCAAGTTTATTTCCCCTTGGCCTGACGGTCAGAGGCGGTCTTTCTCCCGCCAATGACAATGAAACACCCCCGCGTAACCCTAATGGCCAAATAGGTCGAATGTGATTTCTAGCAATACATCGAAGCGGATCTTGACTGGACAAGACACCGGACCCCAATCCCCAACATAACTAGTGTGTTTCCATACGAATTGGACTCAGATTGCTAGAAATCCCCATTGACACATTTCATCGAATACGTACCATGCAATCAAGTCAAATGAAACAACCAAAGCATCAATCCTACCCTAACCCGTATTAGGGTTCATCAATACTACTCAATGGTGAAGAACATAAAAACAATCAAAACAAAAGACATACAAACGTTCACCATCAAGCAAAAATAAACACAATACAAAACAATGGAGAACAAGAGAAATAAATACTTATCTTTAGTTTGAATCTTTAATCCAAGACAAGATTTATTGATCAAAAGACCTAATCTACACTACCCTAAGTCTCACAAGAGAAGAGGGCAAAAAGCCCTAAAAACTGAAGAAGATCCCCCTTTCAGTCGGCCAACCTCGTGTAATTATATCCCCACTTCGAAACACTAATGGTTCGGGTCCAAAACCGCAGAAAAATCGCCACCCGATCGGTTGATGAGTCAACCGATCGGGTGAGAGCTTTGAAGATTTTCAACCGACGTTGAGGCAAGCGGGTGGCGTGACCGGGTCGTCGTTCGAGGAATTGCGGCTACAGGTGAACCGATCGGGTGATATTTCACCCGATCGGTTGGAATTCAGTGCAATTAGACAGAGAGTTTTGTCGGTTCACCCGGTCGGTAAACCGATCGGGCTAGCTGTCGTTCTTCTTTAGTTGCCGTCCGGGTAGGATACACGTGCATCAACCGATCAGGTGGCTGTGTCCACCAGATCGCTTGAGGGCTGAAATATAGCAGTCTTCATCGTTTGACCCTCTGGATCACGCATGACTCCTTCCGTTGCTCCGGGGACTCATGATATCGTCGTTTTATGTCTCCTGCACCGGCAAACTCCTGCAAATATACAAAAACACGGAAAAGTGAAAGAAAACAAGAAAACACGAGAAAACGAGTACAAGACGACAGGAAATAGCAGAAAAACACGGAAGAAAACGTACGCGAATATATGAAATATAAACGTACGTCAGTGACGAGGGTGGCTGACAGCAAGGGAAGGCCGCGAGCTATCAAGGGCTAGGAGGGGTGGCCAGCAGCTAGGGGTGTGGCAGCTAGGTTGGTCGGATCCGGGTGAAGAGAGGTCGGTGATAGGGAGAGGTGGCCGGCAGCTTTGTGGAGGAGGGTGCGCGTGCGATGATGGAGGATGGGAGGAGAGGGGGCCGGAGCCAAAGGGATGGCCGGCGTGGGTTGCCCACGTGGAGGAGGCCAGCGACTAGGTGGGTGCGGTTCCAAAGGGGAAGAAAGTCGTTAGGTAGGTTTTAGAAAAACCCTAGGTGCTAAAGTTTACGTCATAATTGTTGAGTATTGGATTCCCCGTATTTGGTTTTGGATGATGAGCAAACATAAATAAATCGTGATCTAACAATTTGTGAGCGCAGTTATGTAGATCGTCGCCAAATTTACGAGAACACTCAAAGCGACATCTTAAGTCTTCTCAAAGCTCGTATTCAATGCCTAAAG
>JAULAV010005703.1:0-25000 GCA_030789695.1 Scilla litardierei
GTTCTAGGCGCCAAAATGCATGACTCGTCGATTTAGATGATTTGTCGGTTCGAAATCCAAGACATTCTGGGCTCTTGGATCCTTGACATGTGTTCCATCATACGGTTGTTGCCTCGCCCATATATGATGGTTCCAGCAATGGAGTGCGAAAATACCGTTTTCATTCTCTCGATTCAGATTTTCCTTCTCGCAAAAGCAATGGATTCGTCCTCCATCTCTGCCTCTGAAATAAACGTGGTCACAGCCATTCAGAAGAATCAGGAAGGGGTCATGGAGCTGGGCTTGGTGGCTAATGTGAGGTCCGAAGTCAAGGCTGGCCAGATCACTGAGCTTCAGAGGAGCTATGTCCGTCTTGATTATCAAATCAGGCTACCTGGGAGGGACGAGAGGGCTCATTGTCTTGGCGATCGAGAAGCAGGGGTTTATGTCAAAGCCTTCGAACGAGATCTTTGGTTTCCCATGCATCCCTTCATACGGTACTTCATGTGTACCCTGAACATTTCCCTCTGCCAGTTGATACCGAACGCCATCGGCATGTTGATGGGCTTCATAGTTCTGTGTGTGACGAAGGGAATTGAACCATCCTTGAATCTGTTCAACTACTTCTTCTCGATCCCTCCCCTTAAGACCCCGGGGTGGTACACGATAATGGCCCGTCGAGCCAGGAAGCTGTTGGAAGATCTTCCCACCTCCAATCCCAAGTGGAAAGATGAGTGTTTGTGGTTTTCCAGGGGGAGGAAATCTTCTGCACCGGTTGGGGCACCCCTGATTTGGGACCTGCCGAGGATAAGCTACTGACATCGAGGAGGAGAAAGCCATCGAAACTCTGAAAGGCCGGCCAGAGGGCATGAGGTCGATCGAGTGGCTGTAGTCAGACGACGTGTTATGTCAGATCGTTTGGACGAAAGATTGGTTTGACCGTGCTCGCCAACTTTTCGACCTTCGTTTCTCGACCTAACTCGTTTTTTGCTCTGGCAGGTATGACCAGCGTGGATTATTTGGTGGATCCCGAATTGAGGGAAGAAGTTGAGGCTTCCATCAGAGAGGCGAAGGCGAGCATGTTGTCACCCGGGGTGCCAACCCTGCTGAGATCGATAGCCCAGTCGTTCGGTGATCGACCCATGGTTGTCGAGGGGGTTGCTCAGGTGGCCTGCCCTCAACAGAAGAAGAAGAGTAAAGGGTCCGCCTCCGAATTTGAAGTAGTGGCACTGGAGGGGACCAAGATGAGGCATAGAATCGTTCTCAGCGATTTGGAGCCGTATGGGTCGAATGCAACAGCAGAGCAGGTCTCCCAGCCTAGGAGCGATATTCCTCATGAGGAAGACTCGGAGAGGACTCAGGTTCCACCAGAGCTTCTTGTGCACCAAGACTCCTGGCCTTGTGGAGGTCTGTTCCATCCGATAAGGCTATCTAAAGACATCCCTGATGAGTATAGGCTGATTTTGTTGGAGGGACAATCTCCTCAGGCTCCATTCGGCTGCTCCGAGGAGGAGCTCGTTAGGGTGAGGTTTTCGTTGAGGCGTTGAGATTTCGCTCTTCTTGATTGCGGGACTGCCTCTCGCATTACTGAGAATGCGACCCTTCCACGGGACAGTGCTATCGTGGAAAGGGTCGATTATGAGCGGCTTATGTCAATAGCCGTTCACGCCAGCATCCAGCTAATTATCGTGCTTGCCTCTATCGATGCTGATATCAACACACAAGCTGACCATCGAGTGTTGTGTGCAAGCTCTTGTGGCGACCGCGGTGTTGCGTCATCTAGCTCCGATGGTGGTCGATCATGGTGTCACCTTGGAGGCCGTTAGGTCGAGAGTGGAGAATTCTCAGGCTGAGCTAGAAAGAATCAGCCTCCTCTCCGAGACGAGGCGGGCCGTATTCAGAAACTCGAGCACGAGTTAAGCGAGTCTCCTAAGAAGGAGGCTAAACAAATCGCCTTAAAAGAGCGAGCAAAAGATTCTATGCTGGAGGAGAGAGTCGAAGCCGAGGTCATTGCGGAGAAGGCGATCTAGGATTTCATGGATTCATTTCCCGACTTTGATGAGCTATACAAGCAAGGTTACGAGCGATATGAATTAGAGATAAGGAACTGATTCCCTAACCTCTCCGTGGATATTGACGAGATCCCGTTGATATTTTTAGACCTCGGTGACGATGAATCGAGCCAAGGCGCGGAGGAAATCACTCCCCATGACGACACTGCCATCGTGGCTAATGATGATGCAGGAGCGGATGACGCAGGGGACCCAGAGACTACGGTCGTGCTGGGTGGAGATCAAGAGCCTAACCGGCCGCTGTAAGATCTCGGTGCCTCTGTTTTATACTGGCTTGTAGAAATTTTTGAATGTATAGGGGGTGATGTAAACAAAAACAATGTTTTGCAATAGGGAGACGTAGGGGAATTGGCCTGTTTATCCTTGTTTGTCATTGCTTCTCTTTGTTTGTTGTCGCTTACATCGTGTGGTGGTTATAATGCCCGATGGCCCCTTTTGATGGGTTAGGTGCTACTTCAGGGCGATCGGGGACAAACCATCGAACCACATTTAGAAGTTGACCACCACGCTCTATGGTGAGGGAGAGATTTACTCGACTCATGGTTGACGACATTCTGGAAGAGTCGTTCAGTAGCGTATGGATGGCCCCTTCGACTTACGACCGATGCTTGCTTAGGAGAGTCGTTCAGTAGCGCAGGGGTGGCCATTCGACTTACGGCTGATGCTTATTTGAGAGAGTCATTCAGTAGCGAAGGGGTGTCCTCCTCGACTTACGGCTGACGACCGCTTAGGAGAGTCGTTTGGTAGCAAAGGGGTGACCCCTTCGACTTACGGCTGACGACCGTTTAGTAAATTCATTCAGTAGTGAAGGGGTGGCCCCTTCGACTTACAACTTACGACCATTTAAGGGAGTTGTTCAGTAGCGAATGGGTGGCCCCTTCGACTTACGACCGACGCTCGCTTAGGAGAGTCGTTTAGTAGCGAAGGGGTGTCTCCTTCGACTTTCAGCTGATGACCATTTAGGAGAGTCGTTAAGTAGTGAAGGGGTGGCCCCTTTGACTTACGACTGACGACTGTTTGAGAGAGTCATTTAAAAGCAAAAGGGAGGCCTCTTTGACTTACGGCCGATGCTCGCTTAGGAGAGTCAGTCAGTAGCGAAGGGGTGGCCCCTTCGACTTACGGCTGCCGACCATTTAGGAGAGTCATTCAGTAGCAAAGGGATGGCCCCTTCAACTTATGACTGACGACCATTTGAGGGAGAGTCGTTGAGTAGCAAAGGAGTGGCCCCTACAACTTACGGCTGACGCTCGTTTGAGAGAGGCGTTTAGTAGCGAAGAGGTGGCCCCTTCGACTTACGGCTGTCGCTCGTTTAGGAGAGTCGTTCAGTAGTGAATGGGTGGCCCCTTTGGCTTACGGCTGATGCTTGTTTGAGGGAGAGTCATTCAGTAGAGAAGGGGTGGCCCCTTCGACTTACGGCTGACGCTCGTTTAGGAGATTCATTCAGTAGCGAATGGGTGGCCCCTTCGGATTACGATTGATGCTCGTTTAGGATAGTCGTTCAGTAGCGAAGGGGTGGTCCCTTTGGATTACGGCTGATGCTTATTTGAGGAAGAGTCGTTCAGTAGCGAAGAGATGGCCTCTTCGACTTACAGCTGACGCTCGTTTGAGAGAGTCATTGAGTAGCGAAGGGATGGTCCCTTCGACTTACGACTGACGACCTTTTCGGAGAGTCATTCAGTAGCGAAGGGGTGGCCCCTTCGGCTTACGACTGACTACCGTTTATGGGAGAGTCGTTCAGTAGCGAAGGGTTGGCCCCTTCGACTTACGGCTGGCGCTCGTTTGAGGGAGTCGTTCAGTAGCGAAGGGGTGGCCCCTTCGACTTACGGTTAACGCTCGTTTGAGTGAGTCGTAAGTAGCAAAGGGATGGCCCCTTCGACTTACGGCTGACGACCATTTAGGATCGTCGTTTAGTAGCGAAGGGGTGGCCCCTTCGACTTACGACTGATGACCATTTACGGGAGAGTCGTTCAATAGCGAAGTGGTGGCCCCTTCGACTTACGGTTGACGCTCGGTTGAGAGATTCATTCATTAGCAAAGGGGTGGCCCCTTCGACTTACGGCTGACGACCGTTTCAGGGAGAGTCGTTCAGTAGTAAAGGGGTGGTCACTTTGACTTAAGGCTGACGCTCATTTGAGAGAGTCGTTCTGTAACGACCCGCTCCCGGGGCCAGTTACTGTTCGGTACATGCGCAAATCCTACTAGGCACCAATTAAGTCACTACAGGCTCCGTTGCAGAAATATGACAAATACTCATACATGAAATAAAATATAGCCTTATTACAAACCAGCAGCATACAGAAAGGGAAAATACAACCTGAATACAAATACACATTAAGCCACACACTGGAAATAAAAACATAAGATTACATAACGCTCTCACACTCACTCTCAGTAACCAGCATCCTCCTGGTCAAACTCAACTGCGAGCTCGGCGTCTGCTAATTCAGGTGTCACCTCGTCCACTTGTAAGGTATCTGGCGGGTCCACCACAAAAAGAAGGGGGGTCGCCAGGATCAGACGTAACTCAAAGTATCTCTAGCATGGAATTCAAAACAATATACAAGTATGGCAAACTAGCAGAGACTAGAGATAAAGTGCATACAATAATGGTAGGAAATAGTGCAGAAACGTAGTTTTGCAGATTTACAACTTTCACCATTTATCTGCAATTAAAAGAAACATTATTAAAGATGTCAAATTTACAAGAGTATAATTGTGCGGAACCTAGAACGTAACTTATAATGCGGAGTACAGTGAGTAACCAAGAGTCCACCTGATATCAGGGGTGCGCGAACCCGGTTTAAACCAAAACTGTGCCAATCAATACATGCAATACTGCTCAAGAATCTATGATCAAGTCTACGAATTTGTCATCTTCCAACTTTGAAGGGGTTGCTAGAACCTGAACGGTGACAACAACAAAGATCGGACCGGTCGCTCCCGGACACTTGCTATTATAAGTTACCCAAAAAAACCACAAGTGTATGTGATGTTACTAGATTTGTAATTTACGAGTCATTTACTAGATTGTCACTTTTTCCAGTCAACCATGACACGTGATTGATTCTTTTACGATACTATGCATTTTAGCTTATCTATCTGTTCAATTGAAATACTTTGAAAACAAAATGAAACTAGTTTCAGCATGCATTTATTATATTTAAACCCATAGCAAGGGTACGATGAGTTACCGATACATCGTGTCGTAAAAAGCGTGGCTCGTTCATTGGTAGCGATACCTGGGTTTACATGTGTTACAAGGCAAGTTAGCTACACACACAAAAAATATGGCTATCATATTATACATGAAGTAATTTATAATGATTTTATAAAACTACTTCTTTATATTTATTAGCTTAAACAAAAAAAATCTTACAACTAATAAATAAATTAAAACTTAAACCTTAAACCTTAAAACTTATAACTTATATAATAACTTATAACTTAACTTATAAAATAACTTAACTTAAACTTATATAATAACTTAAATTAAACTTACATGATAACTTAACTTTATATAATAAATTATAACTTAACTTTATATGTATAAACTTAACTTTATATAATAAATCATAACTTAAATATATATATATATATATATAAACTTAACCTTATATAATAATTCATAACTCTAGCTTTACTCTTACCTCTCACTCTCTCTTTCAATCTGTCTCTTTTCTTTCTCCCCTTTTTTGTGTTTCAGAGAGCGCACGGCGGAGGCGGGCTAGGGGCGGCGGCCTGGCGGGGGCGACGCGTGCAAAGGCAGAGGCAGCGGCCTGGCGGGGGCAACGGGCGGTGATCAGCACGACAGGGGGCTAGGGCACATGGCGGGGCAGCCTGGGTGGCGGTGTCGTGCGCAAACAGCGACAGTGACAGTGGATCGGTTGAGACAAGCATTGAACCGGTCTTCAGCCTTTGAGATACTTCACCCAATCACTGAACCGATCGGGTGAAGTTGTCCGGTTCAGAGTTGGGGAAGCTTCGGCTACAGGTGAACCTCGGTTAGAATTCAGCTTCAAAAACAGAGAACACTGCGACCACCACCCGATCACTGAACTGATCACGTGGGATCTGCTCTTCCTTGCCTTCTGCTCAGGTCAGATATGTGTGCACGAACTAATCAGTTGGAACTGTCCAACCAATCGGTGGGGGCTGATATATTCTCTAACTTGATGTATGGCCCTCAGATTCTCGTGCGATGCCTCCCATTGCTCCGGGAACTCATGATATTTACTTTATATGTCCCCTACGCTGGCAATCTCCTGCAAGTTCACGTAAACACAAAAAAAGTGAAAAGAAACTAAAAATCACAAAGGGATAGATACGAAACAACGAAAAACAAAGGAAAATCACAGAGAAAACGTGCGTGAATATATAAATATAAACGCACGTCAACGGGGCAGCTAGGGTGGCGGTGTCATGCGCAAACAGCGACAGCGGATCTAGGGCAGGCGCACACGGGCAGGGCTAGAGGGCAGAGGACGGTGCCCTGGTGGTGGGGTTGGCAGCCTGGGTTGCTAGAGTAGGGTGCACGCTTGCAAGGGGCGGTGGCATGTGTGGTGGGCAGCGGCCAGGCGATGGGTGCGAGCACAAGGCGGGTCGGTAATGCGGCAGCAAGGAGGAGGGGGAGGGGGAGAACAGGAGAGGGGATTTTTGATGATGTTGATTCGATTCCACCTTCAATTTCTGTTTTTATTTGGTTTTTTTATTTTTGAGATGAAGGAATTTGGGTTTGATTTATTTTTGGGTTGTGGTTTGTTTGCTATTTGGTTGAAGGAGGGGGTAGATGATGACAGTGGTGGTGGATGAAATTAGTGTCAACAAGGAGGAGGAAGGGGATTTGCTGATTGATGAAGGGGGCTTGGGGATTTGTAGGTGGATGTGCCTCATGGGATTATAATGAAGGGAAACCAAGCATTTAGAGGGTGGGGTTTTGATTTAAAGATGATGTTGGATCTCATCTGCCAAAGGAGGTGATTAAAGTGGGTGGGTTCGATTAATTAAATGGGAGTTAGGGTAACTAGTTTAATGGTAATAGTTAGGGTTAATGATAATTATTCACACTATGATGAAAAAAATCCAAAAACAGGGGGCACTCGCGTCGACGCGTAGAACCAAAGAACACTCGGATGAAAAAATACACGGACTACTGAAGTAAAATACGGCCACACACGCAACCCAACACGCCTAAGATACAGGTCGTTACATCCTACCCCTTAAAATAATTCCATCTTTAGAATTCTCTACTGGGCGGGGAAAATGTAGGGGTAATGTCCTCGCATCTCGTCCTCTCGCTCCCAGGTAAACTCTCTTGACGAGTCGCGATGCCAATCATACTAACTAGATCAATAATCCTGCTCCTGAAGACTTTCTGGCATTGATCTAGGATTTTCAATGGTTGCTGCTCGTATGTTAAGTCCGGAGGAACTGTGATCTTCGAATAGTCCACGACATGACTAGGGTCGCTCCATATCGACGCAACTGTTAGATGTGGAACACATTGGGTACTCCCTCCAAGGCAGGGGGCAGTGCAAGCCTGTAGGCTACCTCTCCTACTCGCTCCAGAATATCGAAAGGTCCAATGAATCGAGGACTAAGCTTTCCTCTTCGACCAAAATGAATCAATCCTTGGTTGCGTGAGATCTTCAGAAAAAATGATCAAGATCACCGCGCTGAAACTCCACGTATCGACGTTTCGCATCTACCCAATGCTTGTACCTGTCCTGAGCCAGCTGCACCTTCTCTCTGATGGTCCGAACCACATCCACAGCTTCTGTGATTAGCCCATGACCAAACAACTCTCGATCTCCTACATCATCCCAGCCCAAGGGGGATCGGCACTTCCTCCCATACAGTGCTACAAAAAGCGTCATGCCAATGCTATACTGGTAGCTATTGTTGTATGCAAACTCCACCAAATGAAGATGGTCTTCCCAAGATCCTTTGAAGTCCAGCACACATGCCCCCAGCATGTCTTTCAGTATCTATATAGTACGCTCTGACTGACCATCTGTCTGTGGATGGTAAGCTATACTAAAGCTCAAGTGTGTTCCCAAGCTCTCTAAAAGGCTCCTCCAGAAATGAGATGTGAACCTGGTGTCTCTGTCCGAGACAATGCTGATAGGAACTCCATGCAGCTTCACAATCTCATCCATGTACTTGTTGGCCAACACTTCTGTAGAATGGCTCACTCTGAAAGGAATGAAGTGCGATGTCTTGGTCAATCGATCTACAACCACCCAAACAACGTCATTCTGGTTCGTACTCTTGGGTAGTCCAATCACGAAGTCCATCGTGATGTGCTGCCATTTCCACTCTGGAATGGACAATGGTTGTAATAAGACGGCACTCCTCTGATGTTCAGCCTTTACCTGTTGGCACACAATACAGTTCGACATGCTCCGTGTGACGCTTCTCTTCATGCCATGCCACCAGTAATGCTGTCGTAGATCCTGATACATCTTGGTACCTCCAGGATATACAGAGTAAGTAGAGCTATGAGCTTCCTCCAACAGCTCCACTCTAATGGAACCAGACGGTACACAGATCCTGTCCTCAAACCTCAAGGATCCATCTGCATGAATCTTAAACTCTGGTCTCTGGCCTGCTATTACCAGATCTTTGATCTTCCACAGCTTCCCATCATCCATCAGAGCAGCCTTGATCCTCTCCACCAATGTCAACTGGATGTGCATGCCCATCAAAGATGCAGCTATCCTTGGTAGAATCACTTCTATACCCATGTCCCAGATCTCTTGCTGCAACTTCCACTGAGTCGTAAGCGTCATCACCGCTGGTAGACGACTCAATGCATCAGGTACGACATTGACCTTTCCAGGATGGTACTGAAGGTCAATATCATAATCTGCCATGAGCTCGACCCATCGTCTCTGATGCATGTTAAGCTCCTTTTGAGTGAAAAAATACTTCAGACTCTTATGATCCGAGAACACCTCCACGTGCTCCCCAATAAGAAGTGCCTCTAAATCTTCAATGCAAAAATCACTACCCCCAACTCAAGATCATGAGTGGAATAGTTCTTCTCATGGATCTTCAACTGCCTGGATGCATATGCTACGACTCGACCGTACTGATGTAGCACATATCCAAATCCTTTGCCAGATGCATCACAGAAGACTTCGAATTCTCCTGATCGGTCTAGAATGATCAAAATGTGTGCAGTCGTCAACCTCTTCTTCAGTTCCTGGAAAGCATCCTCACATGCTTTCGACCAAACAAACACCACATCCATTCTCGTCAATCACGTCATAGCTCCTGCGATCTTCGAGAAGTCTTTGATGAACCTACGGTAGTAGCCATCTAGTCCCAAGAAGCTTCTAATCTCGGTCGTCGTTCGGGGGACTGGCCAGTTTTGAACAGCTGCCGCTTTTTCAGGATCGACAGCGATCCCTTCTCCAGACACCACGTAGCCTAGAAACGCCACCTCATTCAGCCAGAACTCGCACTTGTTAAGTTTGGCATAAAGCTGGTGTCTTCTCAGGGTCTCGAGAACCTTCCTGAGGTGTTCTGCATGCTCCACTGCATTCTTCGAGCAGATGAGAATGTCGTCGATGTAGACTATTACGAACTTGTCCAATTATTCATACAATACTTGGTTCATGAGACTCATAAATACCGCGGGTGCATTGGTCACACCAAACAGCATTACTAAGTACTCATAATGTCAGTATCTGGTTCTGAATGCACTCTTGGAAACGTCTTCGTCTTTCACCTTCACTTGATGGTACCCCATCCTTAGATCCAACTTCGAATATATGCTTGACCCACCGAGCTGGTCGAAAAGATCGTCGATGCGCAGTAGAGGGTACTTTTTCTTCACGGTGACTTTGTTTAGCTCATAGTATCCAATGCACATGCGTAGGGATCCGTCTTTCTTCTTCACCAGCAATATAGGAGATCCCCAGGGAGATACACTTGGTTGTATCCATCCCTTCTTTAGTAGTTCATCAAGTTGGGCCCACAATTCTTCTAGCTGAAATGGTGTTAAACGATATGGTCCCTTGGACATCAGCTGGGTTCCTGGCATTAGTTCGATGGCAAATTTGAGGGTGCAATCCGATGGCAAACCTATAAGGTCGTCTGGAAACACATCAATGAACTCTCGAACCACCTATGGTATTTCGAGCTCAGCTTCCATTGCGGCTGCCACTGCTTCGGCTGACCTGGCTTTGTACTTCACTGGACCTACTGACTATGATTGAATATTATATATTTTAGTCCCGTAATCATTTCCTCTTGTGTATATAAATCATTGAATCATGCTCTCTTAACTACATTTACATTAATTCATCATTTATGAGCATATGATTTTATTTCGGCATAATTTCACTCTCTAAAGCTTTATAAACATGAATTGTATTTTTTTACTTATTTTTCTGGAGTTTTAGGAGTCCCAAAGGGGACAAAATCAAGTGATTGGAGAAGTGAACGGGAGACATGACAGTCGACTGTCCTCACAACGACAGTTGACTGTCATCTCGAAGCCCAGCCTGGAGAAAATATGAGTGCAATACAGGCGACTATAAATGGATTGACAGTCGCCTGTACAACTGTGCAGGCGCCTGTTCTTTCAACAGTAGTCGCCTATTTCATCCCCTTCTGAAGAACAAGAAGAGAGCCAACTCTCTGTTATTTTGACATTTCTGCAGCAGACGACTGAAGAACAAAAGACAGTCGCCTGTCTCCCTTTGGAAGCAATGAGAGCTGCATGTCTTCAGTCGATTGCCGTTTGTTCAGCAGTCGACTGATCAGGGTTTTTTCTACCGAATCTGGGTCACGAGTTTGGGTTTATCTTAACCCGATTTTCATCTGTTTAATGTGAGCCCTTGGATGTGGTTTTGGACGGTTGAGATATGAACCCTAGGGGGTATAAAACCCCATTATCAGCTGTAATTGAGAGGAGCCCCCACCATTAGCTTCAAATTCTTTCTATTTTTAGGGTTTTCTCTCTTAGTTTTAGATTAGGGTTTTGTATAGTTTTTTTTTTGGGGGGGGGGATTTCTCCCCCATTTTCTGGAATCTGATAGAGTAGGAGAAAAGCTTCCATTTGGTGATATCATTTTTAACCATCGTCTTGTATTTCATTTTGTCTCATTCTCTATGTATGAACTTATAAATATGAATGCAATGGTGAATATTTTTGTTCTCACGTGTAGCTAATCTCTTTGTGTGTTGGATTGTGATGTAATTAGGATTTGTATGATTAGTTTTTAATCATCCATGGCATAGGATTGTATAGCTATTGCATTGATTGATTTCACACTCTTTTCATCATGCACTACCCGTAGAGGGTTCCAATGAGGATGATATGCCGCGAGGCATTATCTACGTGCATATACCCGTAGAGGGACCTACAAGGTGTTGAACCGCGAGGCTTAACTAATTATGCTTTATACTTGAAATCATCAATCCAATAATTACACTTGATGCTAACACGTTGATTTGTGCTCCAAGATAACACCATCCGGTTGTGTGGCCTGAAAGCCTCACAATTGAGCTAAATGTATTTGGTTTTATTCCCAATAGGGAAATCTTCCGATTTCACATACCTTGACATGGATGTGGAGTTGAGTCATCAATTGGAGATCGAATAGCTAAGCCATACTCCCTAATGAAACCACAATCCACACACTCTCATCTCATTTGCATCCCAACATTTATTTTGCTTGTTTATTTCTTGTTCTTTTTGGTAACCAACACACAAACACAACCTTTGATCCAAATCATCGCCTTCGAAAGGTGGTTTAGTTTCTCACCCTATCGAATCTTTTGTGGATCTGAAGATAATATGAACGCATACGAATTGCCCCTGTGATCTGACCCTGGGCTCACCAGGAATTACTACTTGACGACCTCCTATCCTTGGGAGTAGTGTGCATCTTTTTGCGTCGCGTCAAGTTTTTGGGGCCGTTGCCAGGGACAACGATTTTGCATTTTATGCTAACTTTGGGTTACTTGGATGGTTGATGAGATTCTTCCAACTTTCTTGTGATATTCTTTGTATATCCACTTTTATTTTATCTTTTGCTTTATCGGCCTAAAAAATGGCCGACAACAACAACAATAACACTTCACGTGGCACAAACATGACATTGCGAGACACATATATGCCACCTATGAGTATTTCTGATTCTTGCATTATATTAAGACCCGATGCTCACTCATTTGAGATTAAATAGAAAACAATTCAACTCTTACCTATTTACCACGGTTTGGAAAATGAGCACCCTTATGGACATTTGAGAACTTGTACTGAAGTGTGTTCTATATGCCTAAATGGAAAAATTAGTCCCGAAGCAGTATATCTTAAATCTTTTCCATTTTCTCTAAAAGATAAGGCTAAACATTGGTTGAATGCTCTAAAGCCTAGATCTATTTCTACTTGGTCTGAGTTACAATCCGAATTCCTAAAGAAATTTTTTCCATTGTGCCGGACTCAAACCTTGAAGAAGTAAATCATGAACTTCAACCAATGCGATATTAAAACCTTTGACCAAGCATGGAAAAGATTCAAAGATTTGCTTTTGGAATGCCCACATCACGGTTTTGATCAATGCCAAACTATTGCTTTCTTTTATTATGGACTTCTTCCATCATCAAAACAACAAATGGAGATGATGTGCAATGGTTCGTTCTTTGATAAAACACCAAGTGATGCTTGGCAATATCTCGAAGAGACGACGGGGCACATGCAAAGTTGGCGGTGGTTCCAAACCATGAAACTGAGGTGAACACGATGAATGGTGTTGAATCACTTGAGGAGCGAGTGGAAAATGAAGTAACGAGAAGAATGCAAGAGATAAATTTGATGGAGGTGAACATAGTTGATTAACAAAGCCAAGTGGAACATGACAACCAAACACATTTGCAATCACTCACTGCCACACTCCAACAAATGAGGAACTTCCAACAATTGCAACAACAACAAATTCAACAACTCACGGAGAATGTTGTGAGCTTGACGGCTACATTAGAAAAGGGTAAATTCATGTCGTAATCAATTTTTGACCCTAATGTTCGCCAATCTTCTCTTTCAAAAATGACTTCAACCATTGCCATGCGGTTACCACGCTATGAAGTGGAAGAGAAATTGACAAGCCAAATCATCTTTTGGTCATGCCTGAGATTGAGGTGGAGGATGAGGAGCATGTACAACATGAGGTGCCCGAGGAGAATTCAAGCAAAGGCACAAAGTCAAAGACACCGAGAATTGAAGAGTCCAATGCTTACACCCCTCAAGCACCATACCCACATAGGCTCCTTCCTCCAAAAAAAGATAAGTGCCAAGATGAAATTCGAGAAAGTTTTCAAAAGTGTCATATTAATATACCACTTCTCGATGCTATTAACCAAGTACCTGCTTATGCTAAATTTATTAAGGACCTTTGCACTATAAAAAGAAAACTAAGCTCTAAGAAATAGGCCTTCATTACACAGCAGATTATCTCAATTTTTCATCAGGACACCCCACCCAAATTCAAGGATCCTGGCTCACCCACTATTCGTTGTACCATTGGTACTAAAAAATCGAGCACGCTATCCTTGATCTTTGGTCTAGTGTCAACTTATTGACATTCCATGTTTACAAGCAATTAGGTCTGGGAGAATTGAAGGCCACACACATCATTCTCCAACTTGCTGATAAATCTGTGAAAATTCCTAGGGGTTGTGTTGAGGACGTTCTTGTCCAAGTGGACAAATTCTATTTCCCCGTGGACTTCATAGTTTTAGACATTCAAGGACCCCAACTTGCTGCTACTCTCCCCATTATCTTAGTAAGACCATTCCTCGCTACATGTGATGCCATTATTAATTGAAGGAATGGCCCAACTTAAGATCTCTTTTGGAAACATGACCATAGACTTGAATATTTTTAATAGATGTCATTTGCCAAAAGAAATGGAGGAAAGTGAGGTAAACATGGTACACATTTTTATTGATAAAAATTTTGAGCTTAATCATAAACATTTCGTGAATAATTTTGACTCTCTTGTTGCAAATGTTGATCATATTCCCTTTTTGCAGGAGATTGGAGATACCCATCACGTTGTCAAATGAAGCTTAATTGATGTGCTCTCCAATGGAGTTGATCTCATTTGGGATTGGTTCGAGGAGAGAGCTATGGACCGGAACTTTCAAGAATTCATCCATTTCCAGAAGCTAAATGATAAGTTGGATGGGTTGGCCACGAAAGACAAGCAACATTCAGATGGGACATTGCTGGAAGACTCCACAAATCTTTACGCCATTTTTGTCAGGGCTTGTGGAGAATTTCTGAAGATCTTGAAGGAGCTTGAAAATTGGAGTTTTCCATTCGATTTGGGCAAGGCTATAAGTACCATCCAAAGCCTCGGCTTGGGGGAGGAACACCATGCGGATTATGGACTCACTTCGGAGTGACAACAACAAGGTGTATTCCTTCAATCACTTAGTACGATTAGCTATAAATAAATCTTTGCTTTAATACCTTTACTTTCGCATACCCTAATAATTGTCCATATTCCTCATCCCCTTTACAAATATTGAGGACAATGTCCATTAATAGTTGGGGTGTGTGATTAGGATATGCGAAGTTTTGAAAAAATTTTAGTTTTTCGTGTGTGTGTGTGTGTGTGTGTGTATATATATATATATAATAAATGAGACAAATTGAAAATTTTCATCTTTGAATATTATCACCCAAAATGCATGGTTTTTGTCTCTCTCAATTCCATATTAGCGTTTTGCTTAGTCTTCTAATATCAATGTAGTGAGATTTTCCGAAACACCATGTTTGACATCTACTTTTGAAATGGATTATGGCATCCTTTTGTGTGTTGTACTCTATGTGTTAGGGCAATTAAACGTCTTTTCGTTGGTTTTGCACTCAACCCCCTAGCTAGACACTCAAGATTTCTACTAACCATTGAGACCCCTTTGGGTTGTAAAGGCCTTAGTTTTTGCAACCAAGTGGTTAGGTCTTAGAAGTTTTAAAAATTCAATCTAGGTTCATACCCATCAATCCCTATAGAGTGAATTGATTTTTGGAGTTGCTCAAATGAATGCTATCAAATCCTATAATAATAAGTGCACTTGTGCGCATTTGAGTAAGGCATAAACTTTTGTCATGGTACTTTGAATAAGGAAAAATTTTGCCATGATATTTGAGTAAACGCATGAAATTGAATCACAACTCATTATCATAAGCTTTAAAAGGATTTAGTGTATATGTGCAACACGCTTGAGAATTTCAAGATTTTTACCATGAGACTGTCAAATCCTAAGACTTTGCAAAGCTTAGAGGTGGATTGTGGGGATGTGTATAAAAATTGAGAATAAGGCGTTAGGGATGAGTGCATAGACCTCAAAGTTTTTCCATTCTGTATCGTTCTTCAACACACTTGAGACATGCCAACAATCCATGTAAAAGGTTATTTTTGTTTTGGAATTGATCGCTAATTTTGCTAGAGACTAGCAAAAAGCTAGTTGGAGGAGTGATTATGATTGAATATTGTATATTTTAGTCCCATAATCATTCCCTCTTATGCATATAACTCATTGAATCATTCTCTCTTAACTACATTTACGTTAATTCTTCTTTTGTGAGCATATGATTTTATTTCGGCACAATTTCACTCTCCAAAGCTTTATAAACATGAATTGTATTTTTTTACTTATTTTTCTGGATTTTTCAGGAGTCCTGAAGGGGACAAAATCAAGTGATTGGAGAAGTGAACTGGAGACAGGACAGTCGACTGTCCTCACAACGACAGTCGACTGTCATCTTGAAGCCCAGCCTGGAGAAAATATGAGTGCAACACAGGCGACTGCAGATGGATTGACAGTCGCCTATACAACTGTGCATGCGCCTGTTCTTTCAACATGAGTCGCCTGTTTCATCCCCTCCTGAAGCACGAGAAGAGAGCCGACTCTTTGTTATTTTGACATTTCTGCAGCAGGCGACTGAAGAACAAAAGACAGTTGCATGTGGATTGCACAAGCGACTGTGATTTTTAAGACAGTCGCATGTCTCCCTTTGAAGCAATGAGAGCTGCCTGTCATCAGTCGACTACCCTTTGTTCAGCAGTCGATTGATCGGGGTTTTTTCTACCGAATCTGGGTCGCGAGTTTGGGTTTACCTTAACCCGATTTTCATCTGTTTAATGTGAGCCCTTGGATGTGGTTTTGGGCGGTTGAGATATGAACCCTAGGGGGTATAAAACCTCATTATCAGCTGTAATTGAGAGCAGCCCCCACCATTAGCTTCAAATACTTTCCATTTTTAGGGTTTTCTCTCTTAGTATTAGATTAGGGGTTTGTATAGTTTTGGGGGGATTTCTGCCCCCATTTTCTGGAATCTGATAGAGGAGGAGAAAAGCTTTCATTTGGTGATATCATTCTTAACCCTTGTCTTGTATTTCATTTTGTCTCATTCTCTATGTATGAACTTATGAATATGAATGAAATGGTGAATATTTTTGTTCTCATGTGTAGCTAATCTCTTTGTGTGTTGGATTGTGATGTAATTAGGATTTGTATGATTAGTTTTCAATCATCCATGGCATAGGATTGTGTAGCTATTGCATTGATTGATTTCACACTCTTTTCATCATGCACTACCCGTAGAGGGGTCCAATGAGGATGATATGCCGCGAGGCATTATCTACGTGCATATACCCGTAGAGGGGCCTGCAAGGTGTTGAACCATGAGGTTTAACTAATTATGCTTTATACTTGAAATCATCAATCCAATAATTACACTTGATGCTAACACGTTGATTTGAGCTCCAAGATAACACCATCCGGTTTGTGTGGCCAAAAAGCCTCACAATTTAGCTAAACATGTTTGGTTTTATTCCCAATAGGGAAATCTTCCGATTTCACATACCTTGAATTACTACTTGACGACCTCCTTTGCTTGGGAGTAGTGCGCATTTTTTTGCGCCGCGTCAAGTTTTTGGCGTCGTTGCCGGAGACAACGATTTTGCATTTTATACTAACTTTGGGTTACTTGGATGGTTGGTGAGATTCTTCCAACTTTCTTGTGAATATTCTTTGTATATCCACTTTTATTTTATCATTTTCTTTGTCGGCCTAAAAAATGGCCGACAACAACAACAATAACACTTCACGTGGCACAAACATGACATTGAGAGACACATATATGCCACCTATGAGTATTTCTCATTCTTGCATTATATAAAGACCTGAAGCTCACTCATTTGAGATTAAATCGAAAAAAATTCAACTCTTACCTATTTACCACGGTTTGGAAAATGAGCACCCTTATGGACATTTGAGAACTTGTACTGAAGTGTGTTCTATATGCCTAAATGGAAAAACTAGTCCCCATGCAGTATATCTTAAACTTTTTCCATTTTCTCTAAAAGATAAGGCTAAACATTGGTTGAACGCTCTAAAGCCTAGATCTATTTCTACTTGGCCTGAGTTACAATCCGAATTCCTAAAGAAATTTTTTCCATTGTGAAGGAGTCAAACCTTGAAGAAGCAAATCATGAACTTCGACCAATGCGATAATGAAACCTTTGACCAAGTGTGGAAAAGATTTAAAGATATGATTTTGGAATGCCTACATCTCGGTTTTGATCAATGCCGAACTATTGCCTTCTTTTATGATGGACTTCTTCCATCATCAAAACAACAAATGGAGATGATGTGCAATGGTTCGTTCTTTGATAAAACACCAAGTGATGCTTGGAAATATCTTGAAGAGACGGCGGAGCACATGCGAAGTTGGCGGGTGGTTCCAAACCATGAAACTGAGGTGAACACGATGAATGGTGTTGAAACACTTGAGGAGCGAGTGGCAAATGAAGTAACGAGAAGAATATAAGAGATCAATTTGATGGCGCTGAACATGGTTGATCAACAAAGCCAAGTGGAACATGACAACCAAACACATTTGCAATCACTCACCGCCACACTCCAACAAATGATGAGCTTCCAACAGTTGCAACAACAACAAATTCAACAACTCACGGAGAATGTTGCGAGCTTGACGGCTACATTAGAAAAGGGTAAATTCATTTCGCAATCAATTTTTGACCCTAATGTTAGCCAATCTTCTCTTTCAGGAAATGACTTCAACCATTGCCATGCGGTTACTACGCTACGAAGTGGAAGAGAAATTGACAAGCCAAATCATCTTTTGGTCATGCCTGAGATTGAGGTGGAGGATGAGGAGCATGTACAACATGAGGTGCCCGAGGAGAATTCAAGCAAAGGCACAAAGTCAAAGACACCGAGAATTGAATAGTCCAATGCTTACACCCCTCAAGCACCATACCCACATAGGCTCCTTCCTCCAAATAAATATAAGTGCCAAGATGAAATTCGAGAAATTTTTCAAAAGTGTCATATTAATATACCACTTCTCGATGCTATTAACCAAGTGCCTGCTTATGCTAAATTTATTAAGGACCTTTGCACTATAAAAAGAAAACTAAGCTCTAAGAAAAAGGCCTTCATTACAGAGCAGGTTAGCTCAATTTTTCATCAGGACACCCCACCCAAATTCAAGGATCCTGGCTCACCCACTATTCGTTGTATCATTGGTACTACAAAAATCGAGCGCGATATCCTTGATCTTGGGTCTAGTGTCAACTTATTGACATTCCCTGTTTACAAGCAATTGGGTCTTGGAGAATTGAAGGCCACACCCATCATTCTCTAACTTGCTGATAAATCTGTGAAAATTCCTAGGGGTTGTGTTGAGGACGTTCTTGTCCAAGTGGACAAATTCTATTTCCCCATGGACTTCATAGTTTTAGACAATCAAAGACCCCAACTTGCTGCTACTCTCCCCATTATCTTAGTAAGGCCATTCCTCACTACATGTGATGCCATTATTAATTGTAGGAATGGCCAACTTAAGATCTCTTTTGGTAACATGACCATAGACTTGAATATTTTTAATTTATGTCATTTTCCAAAAGAAATGGAGGAAAGTGAGGTAAACATGGTACACATTTTTGTTGATGAAAATTTTGAGCTTAATCATGAACATTTCGTGAATAACTTTGACTCTCTTGTTGCAAATGTTGATCATATACCCTTTTTGCAGGAGATTGGAGATACCCATCACGTTGGCAAATGAAGCTTAATTGATGTGCTCTCCAATGGAGTTGATCTCATTTGGGATTGGTTCGAGGAGAGAGCTATGGACCGGAACTTTCAAGAATTCATCCATTTCCGGAAGCTAAATGATAAGTTGGATCGGTTGGCCACGAAAGACAAGCACCATTCAGATGGACTATTGCTGGAAGACTCCGCTAAACTTTACGCCATTTTGCTCATGGCTTGTGGAGCATTTCTGAAGATCTTGAAGGAGCTTGAGAATTAGAGTTTTCCATTCGATCTGGGCAAGGTTATAAGTACCATCCAAAGTCGCGGCTTGGGAAGGAACACCATGTGGATTATGGACTCACTTCCGAGTGACAACAACAAGGTGTATTCCTTCCATCACTTAGTACAATTAGCTATAAATAAATCTTTGCTTTAATACCTTTACTTTTGCATACCTTAATAATTTTCCATATTCCTTATCCCCTTTCCAAACATTGAGGACAATGTACATTTCTAGTTGGGGTGTGTGATTAGGATATGCGAAGTTTTGAAAATATTTTAGTTTTTCGTATGTGTGTGTATATATATATGTGTGTGTGTGTGTGTGTGTGTGTGTGTGTGTGTGTGTGTGTGTGTGTGTGTGTGTGTGTGTGTGTGTGTGTGTGTGAAAATGGAGAAAAGCTGACAGCGCTGGAAATTTTTCCAGCGCTGTCCGCATTTTGGGCGAGATAAAAGTATTTTTTTTTTGAAATTTTTTTTGTAGTAGTTAGATATACGTGTTAGGAAGCTCCCCACAAAATTTCAGCTCAATCCGACACCGTTTGAGCCTCCGTTCATCGATTTCAAAAACGTTACGCAAATCTGTCCACAGTTTTGCGTAACGTTTTTGAAATCGATGAACGGAGGCTCAAACGGTGTCGGATTGAGCTGAAATTTTGTGGGGAGCTTCCTAACACGTATATCTAACTACTGCAAAAAAAAATTTCAAAAAAAAATACTTTTATCTCGCCCAAAATGCGGACAGCGCTGGAAAAATTTCCAGCGCTGTCAGTATTGGCCCATTAACCTCATATATATATATATATATATATATGACAAATTGAAAATTTTCATCTTTGAATATTATCACCCAAAATGCATGGTTTTTGTCTCTCTCCATTCCATATTAGCGTTTAGCTTAGTCTTCTAATATCAATGTAGTGAGATTTTCCAAAACACCATGTTTGACATCTACTTTTGAAATGGATTGTGGCATCCTTTTGTGTGTTGTACTCTAAGTGTTAGGGCAATTAAACGTCTTTTCGTTGGCTTTGCAGTCAACCCCCTTGCTAGACACTCAAGATTTCTACTACCCATATGAGACCCCTTTGGGATGTAAAGGCCTTAGTTTTTGCAACCAAGTGGTTAGGTCTTAGAAGTTTTAAAAATTCAATCTAGGTTCATACCCATCAATCCCTATAGAGTGAATTGATTTTTGGAGTTGCTCAAATGAATGCTATCAAATCCTATAATAATAAGTGCACTTGTGCGCATTTGAATAAGGCATAAACTTTTGCCATGGTACTTTGAATAAGGCAAAATTTTGCCATGATATTTGAGTAAACGCATGAAATTGAATCACAACTTATTATCATAAGCTTTAAAAGGATTTAGTCTATATGTGCCACAAGCTTGAGAATTTCAAGATTTTTACCATGAGACTGTCAAATCCTAATACTTTGCAAAGTTTAGAAGTGGATTGTGGGGATGTGTATGAAAATTGAGAATAAGGCTTTAGGGATGAGTGCATAGACCTGAAAGTTTTGCCATTCTATATCGTTCTTCAACACACTTGAGACGTGCCAACAATCAATGGAAAATGTTATTTTTGTTTTGGAATTGATCGCTAATTTTGCTAGAGACGAGCAAAAAGCTTGTTGGGGTGTGATTATGATTGAATATTGTATATTTTAGTCCTATAATCATTCCCTCTTGTGCATATAACTCATTGAATCATGCTCTCTTAACCACATTTACTTTAATTCATCAGTTGTGGGCATATGATTTTATTTTAGCACAATTTCACTCTCCAAAGCTTTATAAACATGAATTGTATTTTTTACTTATTTTTCTGGATTTTTCAGGAGTCCCGAAGGGGAGAAAATCAAGTGATTGGAGAAGTGAACTGGAGACAGAACAGTTGACTGTCCTCACAACGACAGTCGACTATCATCTTGAAGCCCAGCCTGGAGCAAATATGAGTGCAACACAGGCGACTGCAGATGGATTGACAGTCGCCTATACAACTGTGCAGGCGCCTGTTCTTTCAACAGCAATCGCATGTTTATCCCCTCCTGAAGAACGAGAAGAGAGCCGACTCTCTGTTATTTTGACATTTCTGTAGAAGGCGACTGAAGAACAAAAGACAGTCGCCTGTGGATTGCACAGGAGACTGTGATTTTTAGGACAGTCGCATGTCTCCCTTTGGAAGAAATGAGAGCTACCGGTCATCAGTCGACTGTCGTTTGTTCAGCAGTCGACTGATCTGGGTTTTTTCTACCGAATCTGGGTCGCGAGTTTGGGTTTATCTTAACCCGATTTTCATCTGTTTAATATGAGCCCTTGGATGCGGTTTTGGGCGATTGAGATATGAACCCTAGGGGGTATAAACCCCCATTATCAGCTGTAATTGAGAGGAGCCCCCACCATTAGCTTCAAATACTTTCCATTTTTAGGGTTTTCTCTCTTAGTTTTAGATTAGGGGTTTGTATAGTTTTTGGGGGATTTCTGCCCCCATTTTCTGGAATCTGATAAAGAGGAGAAAAGCTTCCATTTGGTGATATCATTCTTAACCCTTGTCTTGTATTTCATTTTTTCTTAGTCTCTATGTATGAACTTATGAATATGAATGCAATGGTGAATATTTTTGTTCTCGTGTGTAGCTAATCTCTTTGTGTGTTGGATTGTGGTGTAATTAGGATTTGTATGATTAGTTTTCAATCATCCATGGCGTAGGATTGTGTAGCTATTGCATTGATTGATTTCACACTCTTTTCATCATGCACTATCCGTAAAGGGGTCCAATGAGGATGTTATGCCGCAAGGCATTATCTACGTGCATATACCCGTAGAGGGGCCTGCAAGGTGTTGAACCGCGAGGTTTAACTAATTATGCTTTATACTTGAAATCATCAATCGAATAATTACACTTGATGCTAACACGTTGATTTGAGCTCCAAGATAACACCATCCGGTTGTGTGGCCTGAAAGCCTCACAATTGAGCTAAATGTGTTTGGTTTTATTCCCAATAGGGAAATCTTCCGATTTCACATACCTTGACATGGATGTGGAGTTGAGTCATCAATTGGAGATTGAATAGCTAAGCCATACTCCCTATTGAAACCACAATCCTCACACTCTCCTCTCATTTGTATCCCAACATTTATTTTGCTTGTTTATTTCTTGTTCTTTTTGGTAACCAAAACACACAGACCCTTTGATCCAAATCATCGCCTTCGAAAGGGGGTTTTGTTTCTCACCCTCTCGAATCTTTATTGATCTGAATATAATATGAACGTAGACGAATTGTCCATGTGATCCGACCCTGGGCTCACCAGGAATTACTACTTGACGACGTCCTCTCCTTGGGAGTAGTGCGCATCTTTTTGCGTCGCGTCACCTACAAATCTGCTCCCACTAATAAACTCGAACTTTGGATGATCAGGAATATTGAAGGTTACCCTCCTTCGACAACATTCGATGGTGGAATGGAAAGTTCCTAACAAATCCATCCCGAATACAGCATCAAAGTTTGGGATATCTATCATCATGAAGTCAAGAAATAACGCTCGCCCACAAATCATCACAAGGCATTGAGAATACCCACTAGTCGCCTTTATCACTCTACCACCCTTTTTGACGTTTCAATCGGTAGTTAAAGTTTTGACAAGAACGGTGTGGGTGCGAATGAATCGACTAGCCAGAAAACAGTGTGATGCTCCCGAGTCGAACAAGGAGAGGGCGGGTTTCTCAGCTACTAATATGACACCTAGGTTATAAACACTAATCTAAGCAACCAATGCTAATGAAAGAAATGATTCACTAACTATGCTAGAAACATACCAGTGATCACTTGACCGGTAGCCTCGGCCTCTTCGACGGTCATGGTGTAAGCCTGGCGTTTCGGTGGTGGTTACTGTCTTGCTTGCCGAAACACTCTCTGCTGTGGAGGAAGAGGTGGACGATGTGGAGCGTTCCCTATCGGGGCAGCTCGGGGAGCTGGGGCTGGAGCATGTGGCTTAAAATATGGGCACTCTCTAGCCATGTGTTCTGACACCCCTACAAACCAGACAAAGACCTAAAAAACTCCGACACTCTGATTTGAAATGTCCAGGCTTCCCACAAAAATGGCAGACCGGGTGGGCCTGCTACTGTTGCCCTGGCTTCTTAAACTAAGTCTGCTAAATAAGGCGCTGCATCCGTGGCTTTCTGCTTGGCCCAGTATGGGTCTGCGGGGGACTCATAGAAGCTGACAATCTAAGCTCTTCCTCCGCTTCCTTCTCAACCATCTCATGGTTGTGGGCAATGGTCAGAACTGCAGCATGCGTGGTCGGACTAGTAGTGACCAACTTCGTCTGAATCTCAATGTTAAGTCCCTGCTAATAATGTTGTGCTCGAGTCAGAGTCAACGCATCCGTAACCATCTCTGGGGCAAACCTACTGAGCCTAGAAAAATCAGTGTCATACTAGTCTACAGTCATCGAGCCTTGCTTCTGGTTGATGAAATTCTTCCTCATCATGATCTTTGCCTGTGGCAAAAAGTACTAGGCGTTGAAGGTACTGGTGAAGACATCCCACGTAATCGGCAATCCCGAGCGGTCTTCTACCACATGCCACTAGTCTCGAGCACCATCAGTCAATTGTCTCTTGGTGGTAGCCACCCATGCTTCTTCTCGAATCTGAGATGCTCTCAGATCATCAGTGATGCTCCTTAGCCATTCCTTCGCTTGGAGATTTTTATCGGTCCCAGAGAAGGTCTTCGGGTTCATCTCTCGAAAGTGGTAAGCACTCGGGTCAGCTTTCGGCTCTCTAAGAAAAGCTTGTCTCAACTGCCGATGAAGGGTATAAATACCCCGCATGAAATCTTCTGCAGTCAATAGTGCAATCGGGAGTGCGGTCGTGTCTGGACCGTTGTTGTCTCCATTACCAGCATCAATGTGGTTGGGTCACTCATTCAGGTGATTGGTCTCGGATCCAACAGCACTGTCCTTGCTTCCTAAAGTGTTACATTCCATTGCCCACTTACGTTTCATAAGGTTTGATCAGTTCCATTGAGTATTTTATATGACACATTCTGAACTTCATGTACTGTTCATGTGGTATTTAGCGTGGACCTGCATGTGCCACCAAACTTGTACGACCCACTCCCTAGGCCCGTTACTGTTCGGTACATACGCAAGTCCTGCTAGGTACTAATGAAGTCAATACATGCTCCGTTGCAGAAATATGCCAAATACACATACATGAAATGAAATATAGCCTTATTACAAAACAGCAGTGTACAGAAAACAAAAATACAACCCGAATACAAATACACACCAAGCCACACTCTGGATATAAAAACAAAAGAAACATAACGCTCCCACACTCACTCTCAGTAACCATCGTCCTCCTGGGCAAACTTAACTGCGAGCTCGACGTCTACTAATTCAGGGGTCACCTCGTCCACCTGTAAGATATCTGGCGGGTCCACAAAAAGAAGGGGATCGCCAGGATCGGACGTAACTCAAAGTATCTCTAGCATGGAATTTAAAACAATAAACAAGTACATCACATCAAACTAGCAGAGACTAGAGATAAAGTGCATACAATAATGGTATGGAAA